>APFE031581456.1:10126-35647 GCA_000404065.3 Pinus taeda
AAACAATTCCAGCCAGGAGATTGGGCGCTGCTGTATGATTCCAGACATAAGGATTTCAAAGGGAAGCTGAGGACAAGATGGCTAGGACCATATGCAGTGGAAAAGTGTAATGAGAATGGTCCTGTCCTTATCCAAACTATTGATGAAGAAACCATCCCCATGCTCGTCAATGGGCATCGACTAAAGATCTACAAGAAACCTCTTTCGAGGCAAGAGTTCGTCAAAACTGTGGAAAAATCAGTGCTAGTCATACAGAAGGGTTCTGCCTCTATTTTGGGCACACCCTGAGCATCATTATGTATAAAAATAAAATAAAAAATAAAAAAATGCAATAAAAAGATCCTTGGGTGAAAACCTTTTTGAGGCGCCCAAGGCAGATGGTAGGGGTGAAAACCTCATTGAGGCGCTCCTACTGTCTCTCTGAAAGAAAAGGAATTGGAATAAAAAGATCCTTGGGTGAAAACCTTTTTGAGGCACCCAAGGCAAATGGTAGGGGTGAAAGCCTCATTGAGGCGCCCCTGCTGTCTCTTAAAAAAAAAAAAAAAGAGAGAGAAAACAGAAAAAAAAAAGAAAAAAGAAAAGAAAAAAAAAGCCAAGCTGATCTCTAGAAAGTGTTGTAGGTTGCAGGAACATAGTGAAAAAAGGAGGCCTCTCAACTCAAGGACAAGGGTCCCTATCAAGCTACCAAGCAGCCTAACATACACTCCCTCCATGAACACTCATTTTTCCAAGGTTTGGACACAATCTAGTCATGGTTCAGCCTTCTACAGGAAGCTACAGGACTTTCTACAGGACGTTTTGTATTTCTACAGGAAACATCCTGTAGAGCTTTTGGGCAGGCCAGAATCGATTATAGAGAAGGATTTGGAGCTTGAAGCCCGTTGAGGAGGCATGCAACCACCCCTTTCTTCCATCCTCCACTCATTTCACCTCCTTTCACCACCATTGCTCTCATCTAGTCGAATATACCTACACATGCATACCAGAACCCTGTTTTTTCAGATAAAAATTTGTTTTTTCAAATAAAACATAAGGCATTCTGAGGCTCGCACACTTCACCTGTCAAGGCGACCTCAAGACTCTTCACCTGTGAATGTGACTCCATTTATTTCAGCATGCACCCCAGAAGGAGAAACGGCTACAAGATGTCCTACAAGAATCCTGTAGCAGTTGATCCAGCTGGAGCACATACCATGAAGACACCAGTAGCTCACAAAACTGGTGCATGCAGCATTCGCCACCAGGGAAATGGGTCTCAAAGTTTTGTAGCCAGCAACAGCCAATGAAGAGGAGCTCTAGCAATTGTGCACAACACAGCAGCATGCAGATCCAGCATCCCTCATCCCGAAACCTGAAAAAAACCACGTCCACAACCACACAGGTAAGTGCCTAACCTTATTTCATCAAATTACATAATCTATACTCTGAATATGCATGACTGTGAGAATGGACGGATTGAACAAGGCTGGTTGCCATTCAACTAGCCACCACAGCCAGTCAGGCAGCTAACACGTGCTTATTTCAGGTTTTTTGACACATGTTGAAGCGAAACTGAGCATTCATGGGCTAAAAGACAGCCAAGCCTGAGGTGAGGATTCGTAGGGGGGTTGTCTATGGCATTAAATAAACCTTCCTCGGGATCTTCACCCCCAACTTTGAGCTCCAAAGACCACCAAAACCGAATCTAGAAGGCAGCCAAGTAGATTGTAGAAGGGACTATCTAACTCACAGTTTGGACAGCTGAGTTCCACAGATTGAGGAGGCCAGCTAGGGCCCTCGTGATGTATAAATGTTGAGGCCTCAACCTTCGTAAGGGACTTTTGAAACCATTGCATTTTTTTGCACCACAATGCTACTCGCTTTACTTTGTTCTCTTGTAGCCATTTTTGGCATCTCTCTTATAACTATTTTTTGATAATGAGAAGCAGTTCGATTTTATATCATCTCTGAGTTTTCCATAGGAGCCATAGCTCTCAGGGTTGGGCCCAACCTGAGAGCCTAGGGCTTCCTTTCTGTAATGTTACTTTTCCTTTATGCATCACTGTTTTCCTTTATGCATTTGAATGTATTTCTGTTAGGCAGATTTAGTTATGTTGCTTGGATAGATCACTGTTTATGAATAGAATTGCTTCAGGTGTTTTGGTAAGATAATTACAGAAAAAGCTCCAAAGAAAAGGGACAACCATACTCTCGGTTTCACCTCATCCTTATTGGATCAGGGGCTGGAATTGAAGAAATAGTGTTGCCCCAACAAAAACACTAGTTTGCTTGACCATGCAATCCTTAGTGTACTGTTTTTCTTTGCAGAAATTATTTATGGGTTTAGAGCTCTGAAATGTTTCTTTGCATAGTTGATGTACATGGTTTTCTTTCCAATAAAGCTATTTTTCATTCATGCTGTTGATAGGTAGACTAGATTAGCTAGGGCTTTGATCATTTGCAAGACTTTGTTGATTCGGTTGAACGTACACCATGCAGGGCATCTCCACCACTCTTTCATCCACCTAAAACATCATCTGAGCCACCTGTTCCATCTCCTAGCTGGGTTTCGCGTCTCCCATCTGTCCTTTTTTTCCACGTAACCCTACCTTCTTGCTCAATCATTGTCTTAGCCTTCTTTAAGCCAAGTCAGCCTTCTACACCCTCTCACCACTCCATCCACCAGTCCCTGGGTCACTTTAGACCCCTATCCTAGGTCCATATCCATTCATGCATCTTTTCTCACTCACCCATCCTCTAAAATACAATTTTTAAACATCCTGTAGAAATTTCTGAACATCCTGTAGAAATTCTCGAACATCCTGTAGAACCCTTGCAGACTTCCTGTAGAAGCTCACAAATGGGGTTTCTTGATAGAAAAAATTTGTGAAACTCTTAGGAAGGGTGTTAGGGACTCCTTAGACCCCCTCTGAACCTTTCCAACCTTTTCCAAGCATTTCTCCTCCTTGATCCACCCCTGCACAGTCAAACACAATGAAAGCATATGCATGATGAAACTGACAACTTAATAAAAAATACAAAAAGATGTTTTCTTAGGACAGAGGTAGTCTAGACACATGTATTTTACCTTCATAGAAGTAATGGTATCTATTTCATTAGTTAGCATTCCCATCTTTGCATCAGTAGGACTGGCTGGTAGAATTAGGGTTTGCTAGGGTTTGCGCTTTCCTTCAGTTTTTCAATCTCTTTTCACAAGTAGATTAGCTTCCTTTGAGTTAGCTTTCATCCATCAGTTAAAAAGCTTCTTCTAAGGGCTCATAGAAGTTGGCTTAAGCTCCTAGCGGACTTGTGCCACCTAACCAAGTGACATCTGTGGCAAGAGCTAGTACTTGTGCATACAGCACCGTCGCTTCCAAGTTTGTTACGAATGACCGGGTTGATAAAAGTAAAGAAGGGAGTCCCAGGAGTTGCAACATTATTGCTACAATACTAGAGCCCACCACCATGCGACTCCATGACTCGCAACATTCTCGATTCACATCTTTCAATGCGATTTCGTGACCATGCGACTTTGAGACCCTTGAGTCGCAAGGTCGCATTTTACCTCCTCGCAACCCTTGTGACCTCCACACGTGTGATGATTTTATAAATAAGAGGACATCTTGGTCACATTTTACAGAGCTTTGTTGGTTGCACCAGAAGGCATAAAACCCTCTGACCGACTTCACACGGCATCTGACTCTGGTAAGTAATGGTCACCTCTCCTGCAATGATTGTTTCTCCAAATGGAATGAACTACATCCCCTGACCTCCGGCTTGCCTCTTGCTCTAGGGTTTAGCTCATTACTTAGCTCTCCTCCCTAGTTGTGCCCCATAAATCACCCTGACCTTCCCTTACTCTTTCACTCCTCTTGGTTAGATCAAGAAACCCAAGTCTTACCTTTTTGAAAGTGACCCAAGTCCCCCCTAAGTCGTCCAGAGGCCTCCTATAGGACAATCTGAACCTTAGTCGCATGCCCCGCGGCCGCAATATCCTCCCCGTTGTGACTCTGCAACTCTGTGACCTCGTGATTTCCCTTTCTCGCGACTCCACAATTCCCTGTTCCCCACAACCTCACAGCTTCCCTAACTCGTGACTCTGCGACTACGCGACTCCTCGTCCCCTGCGACCTCCTAACTCTGCGACCTCACGACTCCTACCTCCGTGACCTCGTGATCCTATCTCCCCACAACCTCCTACCATTGCAACCCACAGTCTACCTCTTCACATCTTTACCTCATGGTCACACTTGACCTATGGTCTCGGTTGCACTATTGCATCAAATACGTTGTGACTCCCTCATTCCCGCAACCCTCCTTTCACTGACTAAGTTTTCTTTTGGTATTTTCAGTTTATGGTTATGCCCTCTCTCTCATTGTGGAATTGCATTTTTGACATGCCAGGTGACGTCGAGCTCGAGTGCATATCCATTTCCTCTTTGAAGATGAGATGGGATATCCAACTACTAGAATCGCTCAAGGTGCATCAAGAAGCAGGACATGGGAAACAAATCCAGACGAACAACCGCCTATCTTCTCAGATACGGCGTGAAACATAAGTAAGACCATCCGGCTCTCCTGGTATGAAATATATGAAGAATTTTCTAAGAGGGATATCTTGGAGACATAAGAGGACTTCCGCGTGTATATCAGCGTTAAAAAGTCAAGGTTACATAAAGTTGAGATAGAGAGGAAAAGGCAGGAAGATGAGGAAAGGAGGCAGGGAGAGTCAAAGAAAGCATGAGATGAGGAAGAGAAAATAAAGGAAGAAGAGTTTGAAAAGTAGAGACTAGCAAAAGAAGCCACGAAGAGAAAACAAGAGGAACAACAAAGGTTAGAACAGGAGCTGAAAAACATGGAGGAAGAGCTAGAAAGGCAACAGGCATTAGTGGAAAGGGAAAAGAGACAATAGAGGGAAAACAAGGAGAAGGAAACGATAGTAGTTGAACAAGAAGAGATGAGCAGGGTGGTCGATCCAAGCCCAGGACAGAGTGAGCTTCCTCCTTTGGACATACCTCCCATTCCTCCCCTCACTAGCAGACACCTACCCCTCCTAGAGCTAGGAATTACAGAAGATCAGGAGGAAGAGGTTCTAGATCTGACTAAGATCACATTTGACGAAGTGAACCTCAAGATTATACAGGAGAGGAAGAGATATTGCAGTAGGAACCTAGCTGACCCATTATCGATAACTACAGTGACAGTCAACGTGTCAAATACTACGTCAAACCTACTAATGATCGCCTCTTCCAGTGCAACATTCGTAGCCACCACCGAACACGACATAGCCCGGATGAATCTACAAATTGTAGATTTACAAAATAGGTTATACACATCTGAGCAAAGGTCCAGTGTAGTAGAACAAGGGAAGAGGAACTTGGAAGAGGAAATCATGACACTTCGCTTGCTACATACAGGATCAGGTGATTTCCAAACAATAGTCGCATCAGAAATAGAAATATTGGGAGAAACCATGGCTTTAGTTTATGAGGAGATGGCAAAAATGCACCAGACTATAGCTCCCATAGTGGCTATTCAAACTCACTCAAAGGAAAGGGTTTCCATGCTCAAGGAGGCCATGACTGCCCTAGATAAAATACATGAGTGGTCTAAAAAGTACCTCGAAGCCCCGGTTGTAGTACCCAGGAAAGATTGGATTGCGATGCAGAATACCAAAGTCCAACTTCGTATGAAAATGTAGTCCAGGGATAAATTGGTCAATGATGCAGAAAAGGTGTTGGCTTCCTACATGCAATTGTTCTGCAGTATGGAGTTAGTAATCCAACTGCACAGGTCCCCTTCTATAGGAGAAATCGGATAGAACAGAAACCAGGAGGAGATCAACAATGAGGTGTAAGAATTCGTGGAAACATATAGATAAGCTACCCACATAGGAGATATGTTGGCCTCAGCGGAAAATATCAAGTGTTACATTGTGGAACCAGTAAGGCTCTACACCAAGTTGGGCACCCTGAACAATGATATGCATGCCAAGTGAAATACTCTGATCCCGGACGCGTTGGAATGCTTACACAGACATGATGAAGGCTAGCCGCCAATCTCCCCTATCACTACAGAATACAACATATGGCGCACTTACCTGACCAAAAAGCTCGGGCTCAGCATCTCGGAACTTGCCATTTGTAGCTTAGTTAACTAGGATGATATTCATTTCCTTTTTCTTTGTGTGTGTGCTATGGTAGCACAAAATACTCTATGAACATGAAAGGTCACTTAGAATGCTACGAGTCATGTAGTTACCAAAAGGTCACTTGGAAGTCCAAGAGTCAAGAGTAGACCAAAGGTCTCTCTCATCCTATAAATGTAACTTCCCTTCTCATTTGAAAGGACTTTTTTATTGCGTGAAGTACTTTTGGATAGTAATAGACACAGTGCTTAAGAGAAGTGTGATTCTTCTAGTCAATACAAGAGTTAATTGTACGTTTTCACTATTGAATTCTTCAAATATCTATGTGTTGGTGCCATGAGTATTTTCTACACTTGATGGATCAAATGTTCCCGAAAGCTTTTTGATGTGCAGTCACTCCACATGCTGTTTTGTACCTCAAATATGGTTTTGCTACGTACGAATGGTATTTGGTTTATTTCACTCTATACACATGCTAATGAACTATTTCCTTAGGTGTTAGTATAATGTTTCTTTTGACTGCACGTTTTAGTATGATGGTAAATGGTTGATTATTGTGAACTGATTTTGCAATCCTTAAGTAGTATCTATTTAATTTTCACAAGTATTGTTTAAAGTCCTACTAACAGTAACTTTATGTGAGACTGCGTGGCTTATCTCTTGCTATTCATGATATATATATGTGACACAAGATACTTGTCAATTATTCTCTTGCGTTTCTTAAAACTCACACTTTCTACTAAATTCATATCACACCTCTATCCGAAGCTAGCTCTGCAAAACTAAGTGGCAGTCGGGCCCACATACCAGAAGGGATCTCTAGCATACCCATTACAGGCTCTAGTTGGGAACCTACACTAGAGATATCCCCTGAAATGTTGGTGACAAATTTCAGCACATCAACACACCCCTATCCTGCACCTTTGGAATTCAAACTTCCCTCTTGACAAATCCTTTGTTAGGATGTCATCCTCTTGTTCCTCTATCGGAATGTATAGCAGCAACATTATCCTCCTCTGCACACAGTCTTGTAAATTATGATACCATATATCTATGTGCTTGGATCAATCATAAAATACTGGATTCTCATAGAGCTTAATGCAACTCTTATTATCACAATAGATCATATTTGGATTTATATCCTAACGAAATAGTCCCACAAGTATATTTCTCATCCAGATCACCTCACATGTTTCTTGACTTGCAGCCATGTATTTAGCTTTTGTCTAGTTTAGTGCCATAAACCTCTGCTTCCTGTTGTACTAGGAAATTGCTGTGGACCCAACACTGAAAATTCCACTGGATGTGATCTTTCGGTCATATGGACTCTATACCTAATTTGCATCTAAGAAGCCACACAATTTCACTCCCTCTGTCTGTCTGTACCATTATCCATATTGGTAGTGCCTTTGAGGTACCGTAAAACATGCTTAGCTTCCTTCCAATATGATTTGGATGGCCTAACCATAGCTTGGCTAAAATGGTTGACTACATAGCACATATATACCCGTGTGTTCACAAGATACATCATTGAACCCACTAGATGCTGGTAAATGGTAGCATTAACCTCTTTACCTGAGGTGACATTCTCCTTCCTCCAGTTGGTCGCTAAAGGTGTTTCCATGGGCTTAAAACTCTCCATGGTAAATTTCTATAGTATCTCGGTGGCATACTTGCCTTAAGACACAAACAATTCCCCATCACCTTTCCATACTTCCATCTCGAGGAAGTAGTGCATGAGACCCATGTCTTTCATCTCAAATTCCCTTGCAATGTCCTCCTTGCAAGTGCTTATCAACTTCTCATCACCTGTCAATATTAAATCATCAACATATAAAACGATGACAAGTAATTTACCTTATACCAAATTATGATAGAGGTTTGCATCTGCTTCACTTTTGGTGAAGCCCAATCCAGTGAGATACTATCAATCTGAGTGTACTAAGCTCGGGGTGCCTGTTTGAGATTGTACAATGCTCGCTTGAGTCTGCACACATGAGACTTCTGATCAAATGTCTCAAAACCTTCTGGTTTCTCTATGTACACTTCCTCCTCAATAACACCATTGATAAATGTTATGTTTACATCCATTTGGGGGATCCTCCACCCCATCTATGCAACCAGTGTAAGAATTGATCTAATGGATGAATACCTTGCTACGAGAGCAAATGTTTCATCATAGTCAATTCCCTCAACTTGAGAGAATCCCTTGGCCACAAATATGGCCTTATACTTCTCTATGATTCCATCTACTACATGCTTAACCTTGAAGATCCATATCAAACCCACAATTTATTTATCTACTGGTCGTGGGACCACTTCCCAAACATTGTTCTTCATGATGGATTCATATTCTTCCACCATTGCATCAACCCAAACTGGTTGCTCAAATGCTTCCTCAAAAGATGATGGTTTAGTCTCTACAAGCTTAGTCATTAGAGCCATGTAGCTAGGCTACCTCTCAAGTGACCTCTTTTGCCTATGAAAATTTGAAGGAGCTCCCACATTCTCCCTTGAATCTTGCACCAATCTATTAGATTCCTTGGTTATTTTTCTACCTTCTTTGGATGGTTCTTCTTGAGTGGATGTCTCCACTCTACCTCCTCTCTGATCCTCCATTTGTGGTTACTCCACAACTTCCTAAGGCTCCTCCTGAGTAGCTAAAAGCTCCTCTTCTGGTTGGATTTGAAGTTCCCTATCAAGAGAGCATCTTATTGTTTTCTCCTCATCAAAATTTACATCCCTTACCACAATTTTCATTATGAGGGAAGGTAATTACACTCAATAATTGTGTGGAGTTTCATTGTAACCCACAAAAACTCCCAACTCTACGGTTGACTAAAGTTTCTTCCTCAAATATTTGGAGACATGGTATTAAACATAGGCTCCAAAATTTTTGAAGTGAGACACATTTGGATTTCTCCTTGAGAAAGCCTCTTCCAGTGTAATCATACAAAGAATCCGATGAGGACTCTGGTTCTACAAGTAGAATGTTGTGTTACATGACTCTGCCCACAAATGTAGTGGCATACCTTGGTCATTTAACATAGCTCTTGCAACTCCCACAATGCTCCGGTTCTTTCTCTCAACTACCCCATTCTGCCGTGGGTTGTGGGGTGTTGTGAGATTTTCTTTGAATGCCTTATTTTGCACAAAAATACTTGAATTCATTTGAAACATATTCACATCCATTGTCACTCCTGAGAGCCTTCACCTTCTTGTTGGTCTCTTTTTCAACTAGTGCCTTGAATTCTACAGATTTTGAGAACGTCTCATCCTTCTTCCACATGAAGAAGATCCACACTTCCTTGAGAAATAATCAATAAAAATAACATAGTACTTATGTCTGACAGTGGAGGCTGTCGAGAAGGGTCCACAAACATTAGAGTGGACTCTCTCCAATACTGGATGTGCTTTGTTGTCTCGATCATGGAATGTGGATTTCATATACTTCCCCAAGGTACAACCCTTTGTAGAAATCCTGCTACTCAAGTGATCCTTTAGGGAGGTCAATGGTTATTTGCTACATATGTTTAATGGCTCCATGGGGAAAATTACCAAGTATTCTACATAATATTCCATATCAAGTTTATACAGGTTCTTCACACAAACCCTGATCTGATTCACCTGCCCAATATGTATGTGCCTCAGAAATGCTTTACCTTTACTAAAGATTACATCATAGTCGTGGTCTTCCAAAACTGCTACAGAGATGAGGTTCTTCTTTAGGACTGGAACATACATGACATATTTGAGGCAAAGAGGGGATCCCAACAACCTCTTAATGGCTACTGTACCAATCTTCGTAGCACTATATATTCTATTGTCCCCAAGCTCAATATGCATATGGAGATATTTCTCCTCCAAGTCATTGGAAAACTCTCTACACCCTCTCATATGGAATGAGGCACCTAAGTCCATGATCCAGGTGGATATTGGTGGCCACCCACCTATTCCACCTAGACCCCCCAGTCAGTTTCATCTGTTTCCTTGTTCATTTCAACATTTACTATTTTTAGCAGTTTTCGGGTCTTGAACTTCTAACGTAGTTTTGAGCCCCTAAAGAACATTTTTTGGGGTCTACAGAAAGATGAAAGCCATAGGTAGGGGCTTATGGCAAAATATTTCGTACTCAATGAGATATTTCCAACAAGGTATCATACACACCAAACACAAATAATATGACCAAGTTACGACCCCAGGAAATTGGCTACCCAATTAACCCCAATCGGGCCCACAAACTCTTAGTGTTACATCTCCTGGGGTTAGGGTTTTGGTTGTTTAGGGTTTTATCATGTTTTCAATAATAAACATAGCTTTCAAAGTCATTTAGCCACCACATCTCTTCTTAGAAATAAGCTACCATCGCCCGAGATATCTTATTTCCATTCTATTTGTAAGCATAGTTATTCATTTTTCTATTAATGAAATGAAGTATTTTTTTGTTGCATCTCTATGTTTAGGATTATATATGTGAGTTGTTTGATTCTTGTTTAAGTTCGGATCAGTGGTATCAGAGTGGTTTTCTCTTTCTCTATTTTTCTTTGCATGTCCCCAATGAGGTGAGGGTATAAGGAGTTAGGGCTTGATCTGGTTGAACCATTGTAAGATCAACCTCCTAAAACTTGATGACCTCCCATGGTGGAAGAAAAGAAAGAAGAGGGAGCAAGAGATCCTTGCAAAATTTTGCTCAAGGAATCCCTCGAATGATAGAGGGACATGATTATGGATAACTTTGCCCAGATCCTTCGATGACTACCCACAGGCGATGCATGTTCATCTAGTAGCCACTCTAGAGGCGCCACTCATTTTAAGGTATAATTTAACTTCGATATTCCCATATTCAAAGGCCTGATAGATGCAAACGTCGTAGATAAATGGTTAAATATGTTGGAAGAATATTTGTCAGTTCATGACTTTTTGAATCGGGAAAATATTACTTTTGCACTTCTCAAAGTCGCCCCACACGCCAAGGACTGGTGGGAAACCTACTTTGAACAAAAGGATGATAGTGAACCCTTGATGTTTTCAGCTGCACCCACTTGGAATTATTTCTGAGACACCATCAAGGAACAATATTACCCTGTCGGTAGCTATGATCCGAATTTAAATAGGAACATAATCAATTATAGAGATAACCATAAACATAGAGATGCTGTGGAAATAATACTTCATTTCATTAATGTAAAATTCTGAAATATGCTTACAAACAAAAATGGAAATAAACCAGCTAGGGTGATGGTAGCTTATCTCTGAGAAGAGATGTGGCGACTACATGCCTTTGAACTGTGTTACAATGAGGCTCAAAGGCCTATTTATTGTTGAGAAATAATGGAAAACCCTAAACATCCAAAAACCTAACCCTAGGAGATGAAGCGCCAAACTGTGGGCCACGTTTGGGTAAATTGGTACATCAAATTCCCGGGGTCGTAACTTTGGCATACGATCTCTGTTTGACACGCAAAATAGCTTTTTAGAAAGATCTATCCGAGGAATATAACTTTGGGAAAATAAACATCACTCTATTTCCCATGTTGCTCCTGATTTTCCCAAAAAACATCATTTAGGGATCAAAACGGCTCTGGAAATTCATGACCCGAAAAACTGCTAAAAATAGTAAATTGTGCTATAATTACGGAAACTGAAAAACTGAAAGAGACAATTGCGGGGGTCCAATTGGGATAAGTGGGTGGCCACCAACATCCACCTGGATCATTCCTCCCCCCTTAGGAAGCAATGGTCCCCATTGCTTTGAGTTCCTCCATCTGCTGAACTTCGTTCTTGGTGAGCTGTTCTGCAATCTTTGATGTTCAGTAATGGTGGAAAACATGGTTGAGGGCATTCCACATTGAAAACCCAGTGCAAGTGAAGGAATGGAGAAATGTTGTGCTCTAGATAATTGTTTACCACAACCTTGGTAATGCTGTAAGGACCATGTTGGAGTGTTCTGAGCTTCTGATGGGCTCTTGTAAGGTGTTCTTTCTGTAGATGTAACCAAACTTTGTCGCCCATATAAAACTTGTTTGGTACCCCTGTGGGTGAGGAGAAGTTGTTCATGTCTTCTTTCATGACCGTATCCCTCTGCTACTACTACTGCGTGGAGGAACCCTTCACGAGGGTCATGGATGTGACGACAATCTTCACCTTACTTTGGGAGCGGACCATATAGAAAATAAATTTCCTAGTTTTTGAGATGATCTTACTACATTTCTTAGAAGAGATCAAAGAGGTGGCGGTAGGTAGCGCTACCTTTGGTATCCTATATAATGAATTACCCAAAGAAATAATAACAGAGCGAGGCCTTGACTCATACACAACATGTTGTCTACACAAGTATGGTTTGCCTAATAATACATCACAAACATCCAGAGGTGCAACATCACAAAATACCTCGTCTATAAAGGGCTTGGTGCTGTAGGGAAGGCGGCATTGCTGGCAAACTCAGAGATCTCACCCTTTATGAAGCAACTCGATACTATATGACTATAGGTGTGGTGTAGTCGGTAGGCCCAACTGCTTCATGACCTCTGCTGAAATGAGGTTCTTTTGGATGCCACTGTCGACAATGAATTGCAGCGGCGAACCCTTCACCCACATTTGTGAGTGGAAAAGACGCTCCTCCTCCTCTGGATCTTTGGGCTCATTCTTTTGGATCTTGGCGGTGGCAATAGCGGCACTGGGCTCCGCGTCAATCATCTGCTTCCCTTTGCCATTGCCCTTGTTGAGTTCTGACTTAGCGTTGGAACATGCATATGATTCTGAAGCCTTCAACTCGGCCACTAGCGACTGCTTGGTCCACCACTCACTTGTGTTGTGAGTGGGGCTCTTGTGGAACTCACACCACTTTCCTGTGTCCTTCTTCAACTTGGTGGTGGTGTTCTTTTCTTACAGCTTTGACAAGTTGTCTTGGATAACCCTACATTGGATTTGTCCTTTGTTCTTTGGATTCGCAAATCCAAAGTCTCGCTTCGTGTGTTTAAACTTTTGCTCGATTTTGAGGCTGTATCGGTATGCCATGCCGAGCGAGGAGATGTTCAGGAACTCCATCTCATCCTGGATGTACCTATGTAGGTAGTTGCGGTACTTGAGTACCAAATGCAGCTCAAAGTCCTTGATACCCAATTGTGTGCAAAGGGTATGAAAAGTATTTGTGAACTCTGGCACATCTTGGTCCCTTCCCTACCGCAACATGGTCCACTTTATGTTTTTGTCCTCATAGATTTTGATACGGTAGTATTGCTCCTTGATGGCATCCTGGAATGAATTCCAAGTGGTGTGGCTAAAAATAGTGAGCCCATACTTTCATCCTTCTTCTCGTAGTAGGTTTACCACCAGTCCTTGACGTGGGGGGTTGCTTTGAGAAAAGCAAAAATAATCTTTTCCCGACTAGAAAAATCATGAACAGAAAAATACCCATCTAGCAGATTTAACCATTTATCTACAGCATCTACATCTATTTGACCCTCAAAGATGGGGATTTCAAGATTAACTTGTACCTTAAAGGGTGTGGCATTTCCAAAGTAGCTGTTGGAAGCCGATGCATCGCCTTTGGGTAGTCGCTGAAGGATCTGGGCAAAACTGTCCATCATCACGTTCCTTTGTCACTCGAGGGCTTCTTCAAGCAAGATTTTGATAGGATCTCCTGCCCCCTCATCTTTCTTTTCATCCAACATGGGAGGACGTCAATATTTGCGGGGGTGGTCTTGCAAAGGTTCGACCAGTTCAAGCCCTAACTCCTTATATCCCGACCTCGTTGGGGACATGCAAAGAAAAATAGAGAAAAATAAGACCACTCTGATAGCACTGATCTGGATTTAAAAAGGAACACAAAAAATTATAGAGATAACCATAAACACGGAGATGTAGTTGAAATAATACTTCATTTCATTAATGTAAAATTCTGAAATATGCTTACAAACAGAAATGGAAATAAACTAGCTAGGGCGATGGTAGCTTATCTCTAAGAAGAGATGTGGTGGCTACATGCCTTTGAACTGTGTTACAAATGAGGCTCGAAGGCCTATTTATTGTTGAGAAACAATGGAAAACCCTAAACATCCAAAAACCTAACCCTAGGAGATGAAGCGCCAAACTGTGGGCCCCGTTTGGGTAAATTGGTACATCAACGTCCCAGGGTCATAACTTTGGCATACGATCTCTGTTTGAGGCGCAGAATAGATCATTAGAAATATCTATCCGAGGACTATAAGTTTGGGAAAAAAACATTGGGAAACCCATTTTGCTCCTTATTTTCCTAAAAAACGTCATTTAGGGCCTGAAAACGGCTCCGGAAGTTCAGGATCCGAAAAACTGCTAAAAATAGTAAATTGTGCTATAATTATGGAAACTGAAAAACTAAAAGAGACAATTGCGGGGGTCGAAGTGGGATAGATGGTGGCCACCAACATCCACCTGGATCATTCCTCCCCCCTTAGGAGGTAATGGTCCCCGTTGCATTGAGTTCCTCCATCTGCTGAACTTGGTCCTTAGTGAGCTGTTCTACAATCTTTGATGTGTCCAGTAATGGTGGGAAGCATGGTTGAGGGCATTCCACATTGAAAAATCGATGCAAGGGAAGGAATGGAGGAATGCTATGCTCCAAAGCATTGTTTCCCACAACCTTGGTAATGTTGTAAGGACCATGTCGGAGTGGTATGAGCTTTTGATGGGCTCTTGTAAGGTGTTCTTTCTCTAGATGTAACCAAACTTTGTTACCCATCTAAAACTTGTGTGGTACCCCTACGGGTGAGGAGAAATTGTTCCTGTGTTCTTTCATGACCGTATCCCTCTGTTATTGCTGCTGCATGGAGGAACCCTTCACGGGGTTCATGGATGTAGTGACGATCTTCCCCTTACTTTGGGAGCAGATCAGACATAAAATAAATTTCCTAGTCTGTGAGAAGATCTTACTGCGTTTCTTAGCAAAGAATAAAGAGGTGGCGGTAGGTGGGGCTACCTTTGGTATCCTGCATAATGAATTACCCAAAGAAATAATAACAGAGTGAGGCCTTGACTCATACACAACATGTCACCTCCACAAGTATGGCTAGCCTAATAATACATCACAAACATCCACAGGTGCAGCATCACACAATACCTCGTATGTGAAGGGCTTGATGCTATAGGGAAGGCGACATTGCTGGAAAACTCGAAGATTTCATCCTTCGTGAAGTCCCCCGATACTATATGGGTGTAGGTATGGTGTAGTCGGTAGGCCTAACTGCTTCACGAACTCTACTAAAATGAGGTTCTTTTGGCTGCCACTATCGATAATGAATTGCAACGGTGAACCCTTCACCCACATTTGTGAGTGGAAAAGACACTCCCCCTCCTCTAAATATTCGGGCTTATTCTTTTGGATCTTGGTAGTGGCAACAGTGGCACTGGACTCCACATCAATGATCTACATCCCTTTTCCATTACCCTTGTCGGGTTTTGACTCAAGGTCGGAACATCCATCTGATTCAAAAGCCTTCAACTCGGCCGCCATCAACTGCCTGGTCCAACACTCGTGTTGTGAGTGGGGCTCTTGTGGAACTCACACCACTTTTCTATGTCCTTCTTTGACTTTGTGGTGTTGTTCTTTTCTTGCAACTTCGACGGGTTGTATTGGGTCACCCTGCCTTTACTTTGTCCTTTTTTCTTTGGATTTGTAGATCCAAAGTCTCGCTTCTTCTGTTTAAAATTTTGCTCGATTTTGATAATGTATCAGTATGCCTTGCCGAGCGAGGATATTTTTAGGAACTCCATCTCATCTTAGATGTACCTATGTAGGTAGCCATGGTACTTGAGTACCAAATGCAGCTCAGAGTCCTTAATACCCAACTGTGTACAAAGGGTATGAAAAATGTTTGTGAACTCTGGCACATCTTGCTCCCTTTGCTGCCGCAGCGTGGTCCACTTTATGTATTTGTCCTCATAGCTTTTGACAGGGTAGCATTGCTCCTTGATGGCATCTCGGAATGAATTCCAAGTGGGTGCAGCTAAAAATAGTGAGCCAATACTTCCATCCTTCTGCTCGCAGGAGGTTTCCCACCAGTCCTTGACGTGGGGGGTTGCTTTGAGAAGACCAAAAATAATCTTTTCCCGACTGGAAAAATCATGAAAAGAAAAATACTCATCTAGCAGATTTAACCATTTATCTACGGCGTCTATGTCTATTTAGCCCTCGAAGATGGGTATTTCAAAATTAACTTGTACCTTAAAGGGTGTGGCATTTCCAGAGTAGTTGTTGGAAGCCGATGCGTCGACTCTGGGTAGTCGCTGAAGGATCTCGGCAAAATTGTCCATCATCATGTTCCTTTGTCGCTCGAGGGCTTCTTTGAGCAAGATTTTGATAAGATCTCCTGCCCTGTCGTCTTTCTTTTCATCTGCCATGGGAGGCCGTTAGGATTTGCGAGGCTGGTCTTGCAAAGGTTTGACCAGTTCAAGCCCTAACTCCTTATATCTCGACCTCAGGGGACATGCAAAGAAAAACAGAGAAAAAGCAGACCGCTCTAATACCACTGAGCCGGATTTAAATAGGAACGCAACAAATTACAGAGATAACCATAAACACAAAGATGCAGTGGAAATAATACTTCATTTAATTAATGTAAAATTCTGAAATGTGCTTACAAACAGAAATGGAAATAAACCAGCTAGGGCGATGGTAGCTTATCTCTGAGAAGAGATGTGGCGGCTACATGCCTCTAAATTGTGTTACAATGAGGCTAAAAGGCCTATTTATTGTTTAGAAACAATGGAAAACCCTAAACATCCAAAAACCTAACCCTAGGAGATGAAGCGCCAAATTGTGGGCCCCATTTGGGTAAATTGGTACATAAACTTCCTGGGGTCGTAAATTTGGCATACGATCTCTGTTTGACGCACACAATAGCTCATTAGAAATATCTATACAAGGAATATAACTTTGGGAAGAGAAACATTAGTCAAATACCAATATTTCTCCTGATTTTCCTAAAAAACATCATTTTTGGCCTCAAAACGGCTCCGGATGTTTAGGACCCGAAAAACTGCTAAAAATAGTAAATTGTGCTATAATTATGGAAACTGAAAGAGACAATTGCGGGGGTCTAAGTGGGATAGGTGGGTGGCCACCAACATCCACCTGGATCATTTCTCCCCCCTTAGGAAGCAATGGTTCCCATTGCATTGAGTTCCTCCATCTGCTGAACTTGGTCCCAGGTGAGCTGTTTTACAATCTCTGATGTGTCCAGTAATGGTGGGAAGCATGGTTGAGGGTGTTCCACATTGAACACTCAGTGCAAGAGAAGGAATGGAGGAATTTTGTGATCCAAAGCATTTTTTCCCACAACATTGGTAATGCTATAAGGACCATGTCGGAGTGGTCTGAGCTTCTGATGGGCTCTTGTAAGGCGTTGTTTCTATAGATGTAACTAGACTTTGTCGCCCATATGAAACTTGTGTAGTACCCCTGTGGGTGAGGAGAAGTTGTTCCTGTTTTCTTTCATGACCGTATCCCTCTGCTGTTGCTACTGCGTGGAGGAACCCTTCGCGGGGGTCATGGATGTGACAATGATCTTCCCCTTACTTTGGGAGCAGACTAGACACAAAATAAATTTCCTAGTCTGTGAGATGATCTTACTGAATTTCTTAGAAGAGATCAAAGAGGTGGCGTTAGGTGGGGCTACCTTTGGTATCCTGTATAATGAATTACCCAAAGAAATAATAACAGAGTGAGGCCTTGAATCATACACAGCATGTCGCCTCCACAAGTATGGTTGGCCTAATAATACATCACATACAATCCAGAGGTGTAACATCACACAATACCTCGTATGTGAAGGGCTTGATGTTGTAGGGAAGGCGGCATTGTTGGTGGACTCATAGATCTCGTCCTTCGTGAGGCCACCATATACTGTATAGTTGCAGGTGTGGTGTAGTCGATAGGCCCAACCGATTCACGACCTCTGCTGAAATGAGGTTCTTTTGGCAGCCACTATCGATAATGAATTGCAGCAGATAACCCTTCACCCACATTTGTTAGTGGAAAAGATGCTCCCCCTCCTCTAGATCTTCGAGCTCATTCTTCTGGGTATTCGTGGTGGCAATAGTGGTGTTGGTATTCGCGTCAATGATCTACTTCCCTTTTCCATTACCCTTGTCGAGTTCTGACTCAGGGTCAGAAAATGCATCTAATTATGAAGCCTTCAACTCGGCCACCAGTGACTGCCTTGTCCGACAGTCACTTGTGTTGTGAGTGGGGCTCTTGTGGAACTCACACCACTTTCCTATGTCCTTCTTCAACTTTGTGGTGTTGTTATTTTCTTGCAACTTCAATGACAGGTTTTCTTGGGTCACCTCGCCTTGTCATTGTGCTTTGTTCTTCGGATTCACAGATCCAAAGTCTCGCTTCTTCTGTTTAAACTTTTGCTCGATTTTAACAGCGTATTGGTATGTCGTGCAGAGCGAGGATATGTTTAGGAACTCCATCTTGTCCTGGATGTACCTATGTAGGCAGCTATGGTACTTGAGTACCAAATGCAGCTCAGAGTCCTTGATACCCAACTATGTGCAAAGGGTATGAAAAATGTTTTTGAACTCTGGCACATCTTGCTCCCTTCCCTGCCGCAGCGTGGTCCACTATATGTATTTGTCCTCATAGATTTTGACAGGGTAGTATTGTTCTTTGATGGCATCCCGAAATGAATTCCAAGTGGGTGCGTCTAAAAATAGTGAGCTCGTACTTTCATCCTTCTACTCGCAGTAGGTTTCCCACTAGTCCTTGACGTGGGGGGTTTCTTTGAGAAGAGAGAAAATAATCTTTTCCCGGCTAGAAAAATCATGAATAGAAAAATACCCATCTAGTAGATTTAACCATTTATCTGTGGCATCTGCGTCTATTTGACCCTCGAAGATGGGTATTTCAAAATCAACTTGTACCTTAAATGGTGTGGCATTTCCAGAGTAGCTGTTGGAAGTTGATGCGTCGCCTCTGGGTAGTCACTGAAGGATCTGGGCAAAACTGTCCATCATTGCGTTCCTTTGTCGCTCGAGGGGTTCTTCAAGCAAGATTTTGATAGGATCTCCTACCCCCTCGTCTTTCCTTTCATCTGTCATGGGAGGCCATCGGAATTTGTGAGGCTGGTCTTGCAAAGGTTCGACCACTTCAAGCCCTAACTCCTTATATCCCGACCTTGTTGGGGACATGCAAAGAAAAACAGAGAAAAAATAGACCGCTTTGATACCACTGATCCATATTTAAATAGGAAAACAACAAATTACAAAGGTAACCATAAACACAGAGATGCAGCAGAAATAATACTTCATTTCATTAATGTAAAATTCTGAAATATGCTTACAAACAAAATTGGAAATAAACTAGCTAGGGTGATGGTAGCTTATCTCTGAGAACAGATGTGGTGGCTACATGCCTCTGAACTCTGTTACAATGAGGTTCGAAGGCCTATTTGTTGTTGAAAAATAATGGAAAACCCTAAACATCCAAAAACCTAACCCTAGGAGATGATGCACCAAACTGTGGGCCCCTTTTGGGTAAATTGGTACATCAACTTCTTGGGGTCATAACTTTAGCATACGATCTTTGTTTGACACGCACAATAGCTTGTTAGAAAGATTTGTCCGAGGACTATAAATTTGGGAAGAGAAACATTGGACTATCACCCATGTTGCTCCTAATTTTCCTAAAAAGCATCATTTAGGGCCTCAAAACGGCTCTGGAAGTTCAGGACCCAAAAAACTGATAAAAATAGTAAATTATGCTATAATTACGGAAACGGAAAAACTGAAAGAGACAATTGCAGGGGTCCAAGTGGTATAGGTGGGTGGCCACCAACATCCACCTAGATCATTCCTCCCCCCTTAGGAAGCAATGGTCCTCATTGCATTGAGTTCCTCCATCTGCTAAACTTGGTCCTTGGTGAGCTGTTCTGCAATATCTGATGTGTTCAGTAATGGTGGGGATGTGTCCAGTAATGGTGGGAAGCATGGTCGAGGGCATTCCAAATTGAACACTCGATGCAAGCGAAGGAATGGAGGAATGTTGTGCTCCAAAGCATTGTTTCCCACAACCTTGGTAATGTTGTAAGGACCATGTTGGAGTCGTCTGAGCTTTTGATGGGCTCTTGTAAGGCGTTCTTTCTGCAGATGTAACCAAACTTTTTCGCCCATCTGAAACTTGTGTGGTACCCCTATGGGTGAGGAGAAGTTGTTCATGTGTTCTTTCATGATTGTATCCCTCTATTGCTACTGCTGTGTGGAGGAACCCTTCACGTGGGTCATGGATGTGGCGATGATATTCCCCTTACTTTGGGAGCAGACCAGACATAAAATAAATTTCCTAGTCTGTGAGACAATCTTACTGCATTTGTTAGCAGAGATCAAAGAGGTGGTGGTAGGCGGGGCTACCTTTGGTATCCTGTAAAATGAATTACCAAAAGATATAATAACAGAGCGAGGCCTTGACTCATACACAACATGTCGCCTCCACAAGTATGGCTGGCCTAATAATACATCACAAACATCTAGAGGTGCAACATCACACAATACCTCGTCCGTGAAGGGCTTAATGTTGTAGGGAAGGCACCATTGCTAGCATACTTGGAGATTTCGTCCTTCATAATGCCACCCGATACTGTACGGCTGCAGGTGTGGTGTAGTCAGTAGGCCCAACTGCTTCACGACCTCTGCTAAAATGAGGTTCTTTTGGTTGGCACTGTCGACAATGAATTGCAGTGGCGAACCCTTCACCCACATTTGTGAGTGGAAAATATGCTCCCCATCCTTTGGATCTTCGAGCTCATTCTTCTGGATCTTGGTGGTGGCAACAGTGGCACCGGGCTTCGCGTCAATGATTTGCTTCCCCTTTCCATTCCCATTGTCAGGTTCTGACTCAGGGTCGAAACATGCATCTCATTTTGAAGCCTTCAACTCAACCACCAGTGACTCCCTGGTCCGACACTCACTTGTGTTGTGAGTCGGGCTCTTGTGGAACTCACACCACTTTTCTTTGTCCTTCTTTGACTTTGTGGTGTTGTTCTTTTCTTGCAGCTTCAACAGGTTGTCTTGGGTCACCCTGCCTTGGCTTTGTCCTTTGTTCTTCAGATTCGTAGATCCAAAGTCTTGCTTCTTCTGTTTAAACTTTTGCTCGATTTTGACAGCGTATCAGTTTGCCGTGCCGAGCGAGGAGATGTTTAGGACTCCATCTCATTGTGGATGTACCTATGTAAGCAGCCGTGGTACTAGAGTACCAAATGCAGCTCAGAGTCCTTGATACCCCATTGTGTGTAAAGGGTATGAAAAATGTTTGTGAACTCTGGCACATCTTGCTCCCTTCCCTACCGTAGCGTGGTCCACTTTATGTATTTGTCCTCATAGCTTTTGTCAGGGTAGTATTGCTCCTTGATGGCATCCCAGAATGAATTCCAAGTGGGTGCGACTGAAAATAGTGAGATCGTACTTTCATCCTTCTGCTCGCAATAGGTTCACCACCAGTCCTTGACGCGGGGGGCTACTTTGAGAAGAGAGAAAATATTTTTTTCCTAACTGGAAAAATCATGAACAGAAAAATACGCATCTAGTAGATTTAACCATTTATCTACGGCATCTGCGTCAATTTGACCCTTGAAGATGGGGATTTCAAAATTAACTTGTACCTTAAAGGGTGTGGCATTTCCAGAGTAGCTGTTGGAAGCCGATGCATCGCCTCTAGGTCACTGAAGGATCTGTGAAAAATTGTCCATCATCGCGTTCCTTTATCACTCGAGGGCTTCTTCAAGCAATATTTTGATAGGATCTCCTGCTCCCTCGTCTCTCGTTTCATCTGCCATGGGAGGCCATCGGGATTTGCAAGGTTGTTCTTGCAAAGGTTCGACCAGTTCAAGCCCTAACTCCTTATATCCCGACCTTGTTTGGTACATGCAAAGAAAAATAGAGAAAAAACAGAGCGCTCTAATACCATTGATCTAGATTTAAACAGGAACGCAACAAATTACAAAGATAACCATAAACACAGAGATGCGGCGAAAATAATACTTCATTTCATTAATGTAAAATTCTAATATGCTTAAAAACAGAAATGGAAATAAACCAGCTAGGGCGATGGTAGCTTATCTCTGAAAGGAGATGTGGCGGCTACATGCCTCTGAATTGTGTTACAATGAGGCTCAAAGGCCTACTTACTGTTGAGAAACAATGGAAAACCCTAAGCATCCAAAGACCCAACCCTAGGAGATGAAGCGCCAAACTGTGGGCCCCGTTTGGGTAAATTGGTACATCAACTTCCCGAGGTTGTAACTTTGGCACACAATCTTTGTTTGATGCGCACAATAGCTCGTTAGAAATATCTATCCGAAGACTATAAATTTGGGAAGAGAAATATTGGTCAACTACATCCATTATGTTCCCAATTTTCCTAAAAAAACATCATTTAGGGCCTCAAAATGGCTCCAGAAGTTCATGACCCGAAAAACTGCTAAAAATATTAAATTGTGCTATAATTACGGAAACTGAAAAACTAAAAGAGACAATTGCGGGGGTCCAAGTGGGATAGGTGGGTGACCACGAACATCCACCTAGGTTACCCAGTCAATTTCATCTGTTTCCTTGTTCATTTCAACATTTATTATTTTTAGCAGTTTTTCGGGTCTTGAACTTTTGGAGCAGTTTCTACCCCCTAAACAATTTTTTTTGGGGGTCTGCAGAAAGCTCAATGCCCTATGTAGGGGCTTATGGAAAAATCTGTAGTACTCGGCGAAATATTTCCAATAAGGTATCGTACGCACCAAACAGAAATAATATGACCAAATTACGACCCCGGGAAATTGGCTTCCCAATTAACCCCAATGGGGCCCACAAACTCTTAGCGTTACATCTCTTGGGGTTAGGGTTTTGGTTGTTCAGGGTTTTCTCATGTTTTCAATAATAAATAGGCCCTTGAGCCTCATTATAACATAGCTTTGAGAGTCATGTAGCTGCCACATCTCTTCTTAGAAATAAGCTACCATCGCCCGAGTTATCTTATTTCCATTCTGTTTGTAAGCATAGTTATGCATTTTTCTATTAATGAAATGAAGTGTTTTTTTGTTGCATCTCTGTGTTTAGGATTATATAAGTGATTTGTTTCATTCCTATTTAAGTTCAGATCAGTGGTATCAGAGCGGTTTTCTCTTTCTCTATTTTTCTTTGCATGTCCTTAATGAGGTCAGGATATAAGGAGTTAGGGCTTGATCTGGTTGAGCCATTACAAGATCAACCTCACAAAAATCGATGACCTCCCATGGCGGAAGAAAAGAAAGAAGAGGGGGTAGGAGATTCTTGCAAAATGTTGCTCGAGGAATCCCTCAAGTGATAGAGGGACGTGATGATGGATAACTTTGCCTAGATCCTTCGATGACTACCCACAGGCGATGCATCTTCATCCAGTAGCCACTCTAGAGGCGCCACTCCTTTTAAGGTACATGTTAACTTTGATATTCCCATATTCAAAGGCCTGATAGGTGTAAACACTGTAGATAAATGGTTAAATATGTTGGAAGGATATTTGTCAGTTCATGACTTTTTCAATCGGGAAAAGATTATTTTTGCACTTTCAAAGCCACCCCACATGCCAAGGACTGGTGGGAAACCTACTGTGAACAAAAGGACGAGAGTGAACCCTTGATGTTTTCAACCGCACCCACATGGAATTATTTCCGAGACACCATCAAGGAACAATATTACCCTGTCGAGAGCTATGAAGACAAATACACAAAGTGGACCACGCTATAGCAAGGAAGGGACTGATATATGCTAGAGTTCACAAATATTTTCCATACCCTTCGCACGAAGCTGATTATTAAGGATACTGAATGGCATTTGGTGCTCAAGTACCATGACTATTTACATAAGTACATCCAGGACGAGATGGAGTTCCTGGACATTTCCTCACTCGACACGGTGTATCGGTACGCTGTCAAGATTGAGTAGAAGTTTAAATTGAAGTAGCGGGAATTTGGATCTGCAAATCCAAAGTAAGGAAAAGGCCCCCCCAAACCACAGAAAAAAGGACCAAGCCAAGGTGGGGCTACCAAGGACATCCCACGAAAGCCGCAAGAAAATAACAACACCACAAAGATGAAGAAGGACATGGGAAAATGGTGTGAGTTCCATAAGAGCTCCACTCACAATACAAGTGAGTTTCGGGCCAAGAAATCACTGGTGGTCGAGCTGAAGGCTTCCGAATTAGATACAAGTTCCGACTTTGAATCAGAACTCGATAAGGGAATTGAAAAAGGAAATAATATCATTGATGCGGAGCTCAGTGCCACTATGGCTGTCTAGTCAATTTAACGTCTTAAATCGCTCTACATAAATTATCAATTCGGGTATCGTAAACTGATGAAGTGTGGTGCACCATATGTGCTTAGTTAACCTTTTTCTTACTTCATTGTTTTATAGATTTTATTTTGTTTTGGGGTTTTCTTCTTGTTGGTTTCCTAAAGTGTTTAATGCAAATGGAAATCATATTCTAAAGTCTTAAGAATACTTTTAAGGGTCAAGTATGGATAGATATTTCAAGACAAGGTTTATGTCCCTAGTGATAACTTCCAAAACTTAGCACTTCAAAAGATCACAAAATGTGTTCTTGATGGAATTAGTACTTAAACAAAAGTGTAAGTATGCAGCTACTTCAATCAAACAAAATATGAAATATTGATCATGAAATCACTGTCTCTGCTGCTTGTCTAAATACGGAAATAAAAGTTAAGCTATTGCACTCAAACAAATCAAAAACTGCAAACTAATAAAAGTAAAATTAAATCACAACATTCATATTTCGATCCCTCGCCAGTTAGTCTCGCTATGGCTTTCGAAGGTAACCATCAATGAAATGAGCAATCCAATATCTAATTGCGGAAAAGTAAACTAAAATCAAATCACAACATTCATATTTCGATCCCTCGCCAGTTAGTCTCGCTATGGCTTTCGGAGGTAACCGTCAATGAAATGACCAATCCAATATCTAATTACATAAAAGTAAACTAAAATCAAATCACAACATTCATATTTCAATCCCTCGCCAGTTAGTCTCGCTATGGCTCTCGGAGGTAACCGTCAATGAAATGAGTGAGTTGATATCTAAACTAACTAACAAAGCAAATGAACAAGACTGAAATCAAAGCATAACTGAAATTGAAAAGCTAAAAAAAAACAAAGTCAGCAGAGAGGCAAATCTCATGTCACTATTTGATGCAAAAACATGTAAAGAAAAACTAATCCACAATCAACCGGTTGAACACACTTACATGAATTAAAATTTCATGATGGAAAATCTAATCTATCAAACTTGAAAGCATAATGAAATCGAAGCAAAATTACAAAATGAAATCTACTCTACCTTACATTCTAATGTGCTCCATGACATCTACTTC
>APFE031581456.1:35657-61452 GCA_000404065.3 Pinus taeda
TTCCTGTGTTCTTTCATGACCGTATCCCTCTGTTATTGCTGCTGCATGGAGGAACCCTTCACGGGGTTCATGGATGTAGTGACGATCTTCCCCTTACTTTGGGAGCAGATCAGACATAAAATAAATTTCCTAGTCTGTGAGAAGATCTTACTGCGTTTCTTAGCAAAGAATAAAGAGGTGGCGGTAGGTGGGGCTACCTTTGGTATCCTGCATAATGAATTACCCAAAGAAATAATAACAGAGTGAGGCCTTGACTCATACACAACATGTCACCTCCACAAGTATGGCTAGCCTAATAATACATCACAAACATCCACAGGTGCAGCATCACACAATACCTCGTATGTGAAGGGCTTGATGCTATAGGGAAGGCGACATTGCTGGAAAACTCGAAGATTTCATCCTTCGTGAAGTCCCCCGATACTATATGGGTGTAGGTATGGTGTAGTCGGTAGGCCTAACTGCTTCACGAACTCTACTAAAATGAGGTTCTTTTGGCTGCCACTATCGATAATGAATTGCAACGGTGAACCCTTCACCCACATTTGTGAGTGGAAAAGACACTCCCCCTCCTCTAAATATTCGGGCTTATTCTTTTGGATCTTGGTAGTGGCAACAGTGGCACTGGACTCCACATCAATGATCTACATCCCTTTTCCATTACCCTTGTCGGGTTTTGACTCAAGGTCGGAACATCCATCTGATTCAAAAGCCTTCAACTCGGCCGCCATCAACTGCCTGGTCCAACACTCGTGTTGTGAGTGGGGCTCTTGTGGAACTCACACCACTTTTCTATGTCCTTCTTTGACTTTGTGGTGTTGTTCTTTTCTTGCAACTTCGACGGGTTGTATTGGGTCACCCTGCCTTTACTTTGTCCTTTTTTCTTTGGATTTGTAGATCCAAAGTCTCGCTTCTTCTGTTTAAAATTTTGCTCGATTTTGATAATGTATCAGTATGCCTTGCCGAGCGAGGATATTTTTAGGAACTCCATCTCATCTTAGATGTACCTATGTAGGTAGCCATGGTACTTGAGTACCAAATGCAGCTCAGAGTCCTTAATACCCAACTGTGTACAAAGGGTATGAAAAATGTTTGTGAACTCTGGCACATCTTGCTCCCTTTGCTGCCGCAGCGTGGTCCACTTTATGTATTTGTCCTCATAGCTTTTGACAGGGTAGCATTGCTCCTTGATGGCATCTCGGAATGAATTCCAAGTGGGTGCAGCTAAAAATAGTGAGCCAATACTTCCATCCTTCTGCTCGCAGGAGGTTTCCCACCAGTCCTTGACGTGGGGGGTTGCTTTGAGAAGACCAAAAATAATCTTTTCCCGACTGGAAAAATCATGAAAAGAAAAATACTCATCTAGCAGATTTAACCATTTATCTACGGCGTCTATGTCTATTTAGCCCTCGAAGATGGGTATTTCAAAATTAACTTGTACCTTAAAGGGTGTGGCATTTCCAGAGTAGTTGTTGGAAGCCGATGCGTCGACTCTGGGTAGTCGCTGAAGGATCTCGGCAAAATTGTCCATCATCATGTTCCTTTGTCGCTCGAGGGCTTCTTTGAGCAAGATTTTGATAAGATCTCCTGCCCTGTCGTCTTTCTTTTCATCTGCCATGGGAGGCCGTTAGGATTTGCGAGGCTGGTCTTGCAAAGGTTTGACCAGTTCAAGCCCTAACTCCTTATATCTCGACCTCAGGGGACATGCAAAGAAAAACAGAGAAAAAGCAGACCGCTCTAATACCACTGAGCCGGATTTAAATAGGAACGCAACAAATTACAGAGATAACCATAAACACAAAGATGCAGTGGAAATAATACTTCATTTAATTAATGTAAAATTCTGAAATGTGCTTACAAACAGAAATGGAAATAAACCAGCTAGGGCGATGGTAGCTTATCTCTGAGAAGAGATGTGGCGGCTACATGCCTCTAAATTGTGTTACAATGAGGCTAAAAGGCCTATTTATTGTTTAGAAACAATGGAAAACCCTAAACATCCAAAAACCTAACCCTAGGAGATGAAGCGCCAAATTGTGGGCCCCATTTGGGTAAATTGGTACATAAACTTCCTGGGGTCGTAAATTTGGCATACGATCTCTGTTTGACGCACACAATAGCTCATTAGAAATATCTATACAAGGAATATAACTTTGGGAAGAGAAACATTAGTCAAATACCAATATTTCTCCTGATTTTCCTAAAAAACATCATTTTTGGCCTCAAAACGGCTCCGGATGTTTAGGACCCGAAAAACTGCTAAAAATAGTAAATTGTGCTATAATTATGGAAACTGAAAGAGACAATTGCGGGGGTCTAAGTGGGATAGGTGGGTGGCCACCAACATCCACCTGGATCATTTCTCCCCCCTTAGGAAGCAATGGTTCCCATTGCATTGAGTTCCTCCATCTGCTGAACTTGGTCCCAGGTGAGCTGTTTTACAATCTCTGATGTGTCCAGTAATGGTGGGAAGCATGGTTGAGGGTGTTCCACATTGAACACTCAGTGCAAGAGAAGGAATGGAGGAATTTTGTGATCCAAAGCATTTTTTCCCACAACATTGGTAATGCTATAAGGACCATGTCGGAGTGGTCTGAGCTTCTGATGGGCTCTTGTAAGGCGTTGTTTCTATAGATGTAACTAGACTTTGTCGCCCATATGAAACTTGTGTAGTACCCCTGTGGGTGAGGAGAAGTTGTTCCTGTTTTCTTTCATGACCGTATCCCTCTGCTGTTGCTACTGCGTGGAGGAACCCTTCGCGGGGGTCATGGATGTGACAATGATCTTCCCCTTACTTTGGGAGCAGACTAGACACAAAATAAATTTCCTAGTCTGTGAGATGATCTTACTGAATTTCTTAGAAGAGATCAAAGAGGTGGCGTTAGGTGGGGCTACCTTTGGTATCCTGTATAATGAATTACCCAAAGAAATAATAACAGAGTGAGGCCTTGAATCATACACAGCATGTCGCCTCCACAAGTATGGTTGGCCTAATAATACATCACATACAATCCAGAGGTGTAACATCACACAATACCTCGTATGTGAAGGGCTTGATGTTGTAGGGAAGGCGGCATTGTTGGTGGACTCATAGATCTCGTCCTTCGTGAGGCCACCATATACTGTATAGTTGCAGGTGTGGTGTAGTCGATAGGCCCAACCGATTCACGACCTCTGCTGAAATGAGGTTCTTTTGGCAGCCACTATCGATAATGAATTGCAGCAGATAACCCTTCACCCACATTTGTTAGTGGAAAAGATGCTCCCCCTCCTCTAGATCTTCGAGCTCATTCTTCTGGGTATTCGTGGTGGCAATAGTGGTGTTGGTATTCGCGTCAATGATCTACTTCCCTTTTCCATTACCCTTGTCGAGTTCTGACTCAGGGTCAGAAAATGCATCTAATTATGAAGCCTTCAACTCGGCCACCAGTGACTGCCTTGTCCGACAGTCACTTGTGTTGTGAGTGGGGCTCTTGTGGAACTCACACCACTTTCCTATGTCCTTCTTCAACTTTGTGGTGTTGTTATTTTCTTGCAACTTCAATGACAGGTTTTCTTGGGTCACCTCGCCTTGTCATTGTGCTTTGTTCTTCGGATTCACAGATCCAAAGTCTCGCTTCTTCTGTTTAAACTTTTGCTCGATTTTAACAGCGTATTGGTATGTCGTGCAGAGCGAGGATATGTTTAGGAACTCCATCTTGTCCTGGATGTACCTATGTAGGCAGCTATGGTACTTGAGTACCAAATGCAGCTCAGAGTCCTTGATACCCAACTATGTGCAAAGGGTATGAAAAATGTTTTTGAACTCTGGCACATCTTGCTCCCTTCCCTGCCGCAGCGTGGTCCACTATATGTATTTGTCCTCATAGATTTTGACAGGGTAGTATTGTTCTTTGATGGCATCCCGAAATGAATTCCAAGTGGGTGCGTCTAAAAATAGTGAGCTCGTACTTTCATCCTTCTACTCGCAGTAGGTTTCCCACTAGTCCTTGACGTGGGGGGTTTCTTTGAGAAGAGAGAAAATAATCTTTTCCCGGCTAGAAAAATCATGAATAGAAAAATACCCATCTAGTAGATTTAACCATTTATCTGTGGCATCTGCGTCTATTTGACCCTCGAAGATGGGTATTTCAAAATCAACTTGTACCTTAAATGGTGTGGCATTTCCAGAGTAGCTGTTGGAAGTTGATGCGTCGCCTCTGGGTAGTCACTGAAGGATCTGGGCAAAACTGTCCATCATTGCGTTCCTTTGTCGCTCGAGGGGTTCTTCAAGCAAGATTTTGATAGGATCTCCTACCCCCTCGTCTTTCCTTTCATCTGTCATGGGAGGCCATCGGAATTTGTGAGGCTGGTCTTGCAAAGGTTCGACCACTTCAAGCCCTAACTCCTTATATCCCGACCTTGTTGGGGACATGCAAAGAAAAACAGAGAAAAAATAGACCGCTTTGATACCACTGATCCATATTTAAATAGGAAAACAACAAATTACAAAGGTAACCATAAACACAGAGATGCAGCAGAAATAATACTTCATTTCATTAATGTAAAATTCTGAAATATGCTTACAAACAAAATTGGAAATAAACTAGCTAGGGTGATGGTAGCTTATCTCTGAGAACAGATGTGGTGGCTACATGCCTCTGAACTCTGTTACAATGAGGTTCGAAGGCCTATTTGTTGTTGAAAAATAATGGAAAACCCTAAACATCCAAAAACCTAACCCTAGGAGATGATGCACCAAACTGTGGGCCCCTTTTGGGTAAATTGGTACATCAACTTCTTGGGGTCATAACTTTAGCATACGATCTTTGTTTGACACGCACAATAGCTTGTTAGAAAGATTTGTCCGAGGACTATAAATTTGGGAAGAGAAACATTGGACTATCACCCATGTTGCTCCTAATTTTCCTAAAAAGCATCATTTAGGGCCTCAAAACGGCTCTGGAAGTTCAGGACCCAAAAAACTGATAAAAATAGTAAATTATGCTATAATTACGGAAACGGAAAAACTGAAAGAGACAATTGCAGGGGTCCAAGTGGTATAGGTGGGTGGCCACCAACATCCACCTAGATCATTCCTCCCCCCTTAGGAAGCAATGGTCCTCATTGCATTGAGTTCCTCCATCTGCTAAACTTGGTCCTTGGTGAGCTGTTCTGCAATATCTGATGTGTTCAGTAATGGTGGGGATGTGTCCAGTAATGGTGGGAAGCATGGTCGAGGGCATTCCAAATTGAACACTCGATGCAAGCGAAGGAATGGAGGAATGTTGTGCTCCAAAGCATTGTTTCCCACAACCTTGGTAATGTTGTAAGGACCATGTTGGAGTCGTCTGAGCTTTTGATGGGCTCTTGTAAGGCGTTCTTTCTGCAGATGTAACCAAACTTTTTCGCCCATCTGAAACTTGTGTGGTACCCCTATGGGTGAGGAGAAGTTGTTCATGTGTTCTTTCATGATTGTATCCCTCTATTGCTACTGCTGTGTGGAGGAACCCTTCACGTGGGTCATGGATGTGGCGATGATATTCCCCTTACTTTGGGAGCAGACCAGACATAAAATAAATTTCCTAGTCTGTGAGACAATCTTACTGCATTTGTTAGCAGAGATCAAAGAGGTGGTGGTAGGCGGGGCTACCTTTGGTATCCTGTAAAATGAATTACCAAAAGATATAATAACAGAGCGAGGCCTTGACTCATACACAACATGTCGCCTCCACAAGTATGGCTGGCCTAATAATACATCACAAACATCTAGAGGTGCAACATCACACAATACCTCGTCCGTGAAGGGCTTAATGTTGTAGGGAAGGCACCATTGCTAGCATACTTGGAGATTTCGTCCTTCATAATGCCACCCGATACTGTACGGCTGCAGGTGTGGTGTAGTCAGTAGGCCCAACTGCTTCACGACCTCTGCTAAAATGAGGTTCTTTTGGTTGGCACTGTCGACAATGAATTGCAGTGGCGAACCCTTCACCCACATTTGTGAGTGGAAAATATGCTCCCCATCCTTTGGATCTTCGAGCTCATTCTTCTGGATCTTGGTGGTGGCAACAGTGGCACCGGGCTTCGCGTCAATGATTTGCTTCCCCTTTCCATTCCCATTGTCAGGTTCTGACTCAGGGTCGAAACATGCATCTCATTTTGAAGCCTTCAACTCAACCACCAGTGACTCCCTGGTCCGACACTCACTTGTGTTGTGAGTCGGGCTCTTGTGGAACTCACACCACTTTTCTTTGTCCTTCTTTGACTTTGTGGTGTTGTTCTTTTCTTGCAGCTTCAACAGGTTGTCTTGGGTCACCCTGCCTTGGCTTTGTCCTTTGTTCTTCAGATTCGTAGATCCAAAGTCTTGCTTCTTCTGTTTAAACTTTTGCTCGATTTTGACAGCGTATCAGTTTGCCGTGCCGAGCGAGGAGATGTTTAGGACTCCATCTCATTGTGGATGTACCTATGTAAGCAGCCGTGGTACTAGAGTACCAAATGCAGCTCAGAGTCCTTGATACCCCATTGTGTGTAAAGGGTATGAAAAATGTTTGTGAACTCTGGCACATCTTGCTCCCTTCCCTACCGTAGCGTGGTCCACTTTATGTATTTGTCCTCATAGCTTTTGTCAGGGTAGTATTGCTCCTTGATGGCATCCCAGAATGAATTCCAAGTGGGTGCGACTGAAAATAGTGAGATCGTACTTTCATCCTTCTGCTCGCAATAGGTTCACCACCAGTCCTTGACGCGGGGGGCTACTTTGAGAAGAGAGAAAATATTTTTTTCCTAACTGGAAAAATCATGAACAGAAAAATACGCATCTAGTAGATTTAACCATTTATCTACGGCATCTGCGTCAATTTGACCCTTGAAGATGGGGATTTCAAAATTAACTTGTACCTTAAAGGGTGTGGCATTTCCAGAGTAGCTGTTGGAAGCCGATGCATCGCCTCTAGGTCACTGAAGGATCTGTGAAAAATTGTCCATCATCGCGTTCCTTTATCACTCGAGGGCTTCTTCAAGCAATATTTTGATAGGATCTCCTGCTCCCTCGTCTCTCGTTTCATCTGCCATGGGAGGCCATCGGGATTTGCAAGGTTGTTCTTGCAAAGGTTCGACCAGTTCAAGCCCTAACTCCTTATATCCCGACCTTGTTTGGTACATGCAAAGAAAAATAGAGAAAAAACAGAGCGCTCTAATACCATTGATCTAGATTTAAACAGGAACGCAACAAATTACAAAGATAACCATAAACACAGAGATGCGGCGAAAATAATACTTCATTTCATTAATGTAAAATTCTAATATGCTTAAAAACAGAAATGGAAATAAACCAGCTAGGGCGATGGTAGCTTATCTCTGAAAGGAGATGTGGCGGCTACATGCCTCTGAATTGTGTTACAATGAGGCTCAAAGGCCTACTTACTGTTGAGAAACAATGGAAAACCCTAAGCATCCAAAGACCCAACCCTAGGAGATGAAGCGCCAAACTGTGGGCCCCGTTTGGGTAAATTGGTACATCAACTTCCCGAGGTTGTAACTTTGGCACACAATCTTTGTTTGATGCGCACAATAGCTCGTTAGAAATATCTATCCGAAGACTATAAATTTGGGAAGAGAAATATTGGTCAACTACATCCATTATGTTCCCAATTTTCCTAAAAAAACATCATTTAGGGCCTCAAAATGGCTCCAGAAGTTCATGACCCGAAAAACTGCTAAAAATATTAAATTGTGCTATAATTACGGAAACTGAAAAACTAAAAGAGACAATTGCGGGGGTCCAAGTGGGATAGGTGGGTGACCACGAACATCCACCTAGGTTACCCAGTCAATTTCATCTGTTTCCTTGTTCATTTCAACATTTATTATTTTTAGCAGTTTTTCGGGTCTTGAACTTTTGGAGCAGTTTCTACCCCCTAAACAATTTTTTTTGGGGGTCTGCAGAAAGCTCAATGCCCTATGTAGGGGCTTATGGAAAAATCTGTAGTACTCGGCGAAATATTTCCAATAAGGTATCGTACGCACCAAACAGAAATAATATGACCAAATTACGACCCCGGGAAATTGGCTTCCCAATTAACCCCAATGGGGCCCACAAACTCTTAGCGTTACATCTCTTGGGGTTAGGGTTTTGGTTGTTCAGGGTTTTCTCATGTTTTCAATAATAAATAGGCCCTTGAGCCTCATTATAACATAGCTTTGAGAGTCATGTAGCTGCCACATCTCTTCTTAGAAATAAGCTACCATCGCCCGAGTTATCTTATTTCCATTCTGTTTGTAAGCATAGTTATGCATTTTTCTATTAATGAAATGAAGTGTTTTTTTGTTGCATCTCTGTGTTTAGGATTATATAAGTGATTTGTTTCATTCCTATTTAAGTTCAGATCAGTGGTATCAGAGCGGTTTTCTCTTTCTCTATTTTTCTTTGCATGTCCTTAATGAGGTCAGGATATAAGGAGTTAGGGCTTGATCTGGTTGAGCCATTACAAGATCAACCTCACAAAAATCGATGACCTCCCATGGCGGAAGAAAAGAAAGAAGAGGGGGTAGGAGATTCTTGCAAAATGTTGCTCGAGGAATCCCTCAAGTGATAGAGGGACGTGATGATGGATAACTTTGCCTAGATCCTTCGATGACTACCCACAGGCGATGCATCTTCATCCAGTAGCCACTCTAGAGGCGCCACTCCTTTTAAGGTACATGTTAACTTTGATATTCCCATATTCAAAGGCCTGATAGGTGTAAACACTGTAGATAAATGGTTAAATATGTTGGAAGGATATTTGTCAGTTCATGACTTTTTCAATCGGGAAAAGATTATTTTTGCACTTTCAAAGCCACCCCACATGCCAAGGACTGGTGGGAAACCTACTGTGAACAAAAGGACGAGAGTGAACCCTTGATGTTTTCAACCGCACCCACATGGAATTATTTCCGAGACACCATCAAGGAACAATATTACCCTGTCGAGAGCTATGAAGACAAATACACAAAGTGGACCACGCTATAGCAAGGAAGGGACTGATATATGCTAGAGTTCACAAATATTTTCCATACCCTTCGCACGAAGCTGATTATTAAGGATACTGAATGGCATTTGGTGCTCAAGTACCATGACTATTTACATAAGTACATCCAGGACGAGATGGAGTTCCTGGACATTTCCTCACTCGACACGGTGTATCGGTACGCTGTCAAGATTGAGTAGAAGTTTAAATTGAAGTAGCGGGAATTTGGATCTGCAAATCCAAAGTAAGGAAAAGGCCCCCCCAAACCACAGAAAAAAGGACCAAGCCAAGGTGGGGCTACCAAGGACATCCCACGAAAGCCGCAAGAAAATAACAACACCACAAAGATGAAGAAGGACATGGGAAAATGGTGTGAGTTCCATAAGAGCTCCACTCACAATACAAGTGAGTTTCGGGCCAAGAAATCACTGGTGGTCGAGCTGAAGGCTTCCGAATTAGATACAAGTTCCGACTTTGAATCAGAACTCGATAAGGGAATTGAAAAAGGAAATAATATCATTGATGCGGAGCTCAGTGCCACTATGGCTGTCTAGTCAATTTAACGTCTTAAATCGCTCTACATAAATTATCAATTCGGGTATCGTAAACTGATGAAGTGTGGTGCACCATATGTGCTTAGTTAACCTTTTTCTTACTTCATTGTTTTATAGATTTTATTTTGTTTTGGGGTTTTCTTCTTGTTGGTTTCCTAAAGTGTTTAATGCAAATGGAAATCATATTCTAAAGTCTTAAGAATACTTTTAAGGGTCAAGTATGGATAGATATTTCAAGACAAGGTTTATGTCCCTAGTGATAACTTCCAAAACTTAGCACTTCAAAAGATCACAAAATGTGTTCTTGATGGAATTAGTACTTAAACAAAAGTGTAAGTATGCAGCTACTTCAATCAAACAAAATATGAAATACTGATCATGAAATCACTGTCTCTGCTTCTTGTCTAAATACGGAAATAAAAGTTAAGCTATTGCACTCAAACAAATCAAAAACTGCAAACTAATAAAAGTAAAATCAAATCACATCATTCATAGTTCAATTCCTCACTAGGTAGTCTAAGCTATGGCTTTCGAAAATAATCGTAAAATAAATGATCAAGTTGATATCTAATTGTAGGAAAGTAAAACTAAAATCAAATCACATCATTCATAATCCGATTCCTCGTCGGGTAGTCTAAGCTATGGCTTTCGAAGATAATCATCAATGATATGAGCAAGTTGATATCTAATTGTAGGAAAGTAAAACTAAAATCAAATCACATAATTCATAGTTTGATTCCTTGCCAGGTAGTCTAAACTAGGGATTTCGGAGATAATCGTCAATGATATGAGCAAGTTGATATCTAAACTAATTGACAAAGCAAATGAATAAAACTGAAATCAAAGCATAATTGAAATTGAAAAGCTAAAAAAAACAGTCATCATAGAGGTAAATCTCATGTCACTATTTGATGCAAAAACATGTAAAGAAAAACTAATGATCCAGGTGGATGTTGGTGGCCACCCACCTATCCCATTTGGACCCCCACAATTGTCTGTTTCAGCTTTTTCAGTTTCCTAAATTGTAGCACAATTTACTATTTTTAGTAGTTTTTCGGGTCCTGAACTTCCGGAGCCGTTTTGAGGCCCTAAACGACGTTTTTTGGGAAATCTTGGGGCAACATGGGTCCATGGACTGATGTTGCCCTTCCCAAAGTGGTAGTTCTCGGATAGATCTTTCTAACGAGCTATCATACGAGTCAAACGAAGATCGTGTGCCAAAGTTACGACCCCGGGAAATTGATTTACCAATTTACCCAAAACGGGGCCCACAATTTGGCGTTTCATCTTCTAGGGTTAGGTTTTGGAATGTGAAGGGTTTTCCATTGTTTCTCAACAATAAATAGGCCTTCGAGCCTCATTGTAACATAGTTCGGAATAGTTCAGAGGCATGTAGCCGCCACATCTCTTTTCAGAGATAAGCTACCATCGCCCTAGCTGTTTATTTCCATTTATGGTTGTAAGCATATGTCAGTATTTTCCATTAATGAAATAAAACATTATTTCCACTGCATCTTTATGTATATGGTTATCTCTATATTTTATTGCGTTCCTGTTTAAATCCGGATCAACTAATCTACAATCAATCGGTTGAGCACACTTATATGAATTAAAATTGCATGAATGGAAAATCTAATCTATCAAACTTGAAAGCAATCAAATGACATAATGAAATCAAAACAAAATTACAAAATGAAATCTACTCTATCTTACATTCTAATATGCTCCATGACATCTACTTCACATCTCCTTCCATGTTGAGAACATCAAAGCTTTATTCAAAATTTTCAAAATTACAAAATACAACAAAGCTCTCCAAAGCTTTCAAAAGCCATCAAGGAAGAACTACAAACTCCAAGCTAAGCTAAGACTCACAAGCTAAGCTCTAAACTCTAAGCTCTAAGCTAACAAGCTAAGACTAACAAATGAAGGAGAGAGATCTCATTTTTATGCAAAAACATGAGAAGCCATCTCATTAATGAGAGTCCATGAATCTCTCCCTCTACCTCTAGAGTCCTAATCAAAATAGGAACTAATAAGACACATGTCTTCTTAGAGTTACAATACAATTAGGAGATGTGACACATATCCTCATGATCTCATGATTCTCTCCACTTAAATTCGAATTTGGCCTTAGGGTGCCACATAAAGGTCTTCTAGAAGCCTCCTTTCAACCTACACATGTCAACAATCTCAACCCACTTGTTAGGGATAAGCATATGCACATTATTTTCTAATTTTTAACCACAAATTCACTTAAAAGGCTTAGAATTAATAAAGATTGGAAAAATATAAATGTGGCCCAATGATAATGAAAGTGGGATGAATGTGGTGATATAGTAGTGAGATGGAGGTGAAATGGAAGTGATATAATGGACATAATAGTGAAAGTGTAATGGAAATGAATTACATTTTCAAGCCCCAACATACCCCCCAATTGAAGCTATTGCATGTCCTCATGCAATATATATTACATTAACTCTTTTGATCCTTGAGCTTTGGCTTAACTTTGCATGATATCATTTGATAACTTCATATTTTGTAAAGTGTTTTATTTGAATTGCAACATGGTTGGTTCTTGTGTTACAACCATTTTTTTTTTTTCATTCTATTTTGATCTTTGAACTTTGCATAATGATATTTTGATTATTGTTGCAAAGTATATCTTTATTGGATTGCATGGTGGTTGGTTCTTGTGTGACAACCATGATTTTGTTTGTATCCAATTTATCCTTTAAGTACTTTTTGAAAAGCCATTGTATGCTCATAATAAAAATGTAATAGTTAATATCTATTGGAATTATATGGACTCCTGAATATGATATGGACATGTCAAGATAAATTAATATGAATGTAATCCCCCCCCCCCCCCCCCAACTAATGGTATTGACAGTTTTATGAAATGAGGAAGAGAAATGTTTTCCCAACAATTATCATTGTAGCTTTTTATGGAATTCTATGGTCAAAAGTTAGAAAATGACATGCCATAACTTACCCTTTGGAATGGATGAGTTGTATGTGTGGTGGCTGCAAAATTTTGATCATATTCTTCTTCAAGTGGCTGAACAAGAGGAGTCATGGATAAAGAGATAAAATGACTTTTTATTGCTTTTACTAAAACTTACTGAATCTGCTTCAAAATGTTGAAAATAAGAGTCTTCATGTCTTCAAAACTCATTGGCACAATTCCAACTATGTGAAAAGATGTTCTGATGTCAAACATAGTAGGAAATTGTTGACTTAGTGGCCATTAATGGATGCCACTAGTCAACACGAGAACTCTCACCATTAATGACAATGAAAGTCAAGATGCCCAAACACAACTTGCTAGGTACGAATGATTTTTCCAATGTCGAGTCACCTAGAAGATCTAACGAACAAGGGACATTAATGTATTCCCATTGTTTGTCAGCATGAGAACTTTCTATTAAGGCATGCAAGCCTTAAGGTGTTTTTACAAAGAACTTAGACTCAAAGGACTATGGACTCAATAATTTGCATTGAAGTAGGGCTTATTTACATGATAAGGAATGGAAGATGAAAATGGAAGATGGCAATGGAGAGTAGAAATGGAAATGGGCAATAAACATGTGAATGAGCCTCTTTCTTTTATTTGTGGGTTATGAATGGACAAAGAGATATGGAAAGTGTATGTGAATGTAAATGGAAAATATGGAGTGAAATGAGGTGAATGGTTTATTATGAAGTATAGATGTGATGGAGACAATAGTATCTGAAAGTTTTTCAAGTGTTTGGATCTGATTTTACATCAGCATATTTCCTCTTTGTTTTTGTTCATCCTCTTATGAAACAAATTGGTCTCTTAGAGAGACACCATTCTCTTGTAGTCATTTGTCCTTCCTCCTGGAATCTGCAAAAAAACTAATGCTTCTTCTGCAATGGAATGTAAGATTATCAAAGGAGAGAGGTAATCAATCTCTCTAGTTATGATATTTATACACAAAACTAAGAATTTGTATTAATGAAGCAAGTTCTTAAAGAAAAAATCAAAAGAATTTATACTTGCTTTGGAATTGGTGCCCCAAGTTGAATATTGCTTCTTTTCAGCAATATATTTCATTAATTGCCAATTCAAACTCTAATGATGGATTTCTCATTGTGTAGATCTTGCTGAGATTTTTCCAACGATACTTGAATCATCAAAATTTGATTTTGTATGAGAAGGTTAGGCTGATTTTAACAATGAGGTTTTTTAGCTGCGGAATTGGACTTTAGTTGTGGAATGTTGATGGTTTCTATAGCTAAAAATCTTGAATAAAAAGTTAGCCATTCATCTTTCATCATCAGTCCAAAACTAATCAATACCTTCAGAAAAGTGAGAAAATAACTTATTCATTCATTGATTCAAAATTATTATTATTTTTTTCTTAACCTATGGCGACTTAGTGATAACACACAACTTGACTTTCCTTTGACCGGGGTCTTTTTCATTGAATTGGATCAAATGAATAGCACACCATCCATGTACTGACATTCCCCCAGCTACCCATGTGGCTTGTTTTTCTTAATAACACCTACAACCTAGAGTTTAACAAAAACAGCTGCAGAAAGTGGCTGCATTCCGCAGCTAAAAGATAGTCAACCATCATTTTTGAAATTTAGCACGCAATCCTCCAATTTTTGTATGATCAGCAACAATATCAATTGGTACCAAGGCATAGTCTCAAGGCCACTGATTAAAGGAATTCCAAAAACTGGATTCAGTTGTATTCTGATTGTTGATTTAATCAAATTACTTAAAACCAAAGCATATAGCCTAGCTGTAAGTGCATTTTGATAAAGATAAAGTGGAAAATAGTCATGAGCTTAATCGACGCTTTTCATGGGATTACGGGCTGACAGAGGTCATTTTATTGCAGAGTTTTTGGCTGAAAGTATGGTCAGACTGCCAAGCATATCATAATAACGTTAAACACGTACACAGAACTTGTCAATGAAGACAAGATCCATGAGTATCAACACCTGTGCCGATATTTTAGCAAGTAAAACGTCGAGTCATAGGAATAGTTGGTAGATGGGTGCTTGGAGAAGTGTCGTATTTGATCATCTTACTGTCAAATAGGAAGTAGCGGAACAGGATTAGACAGGTGGCAGAAGACGTGTTTCCTCAAACAACCAAAGCATGCCGTGTTTAAACTGTTCTTTGTTTATTTAATAAAAATCCTTTTTCTCACATACTCAGTGACATGGTAGATGACCTAGCAGCCAAAGAAATCGGATTTGAGTGGATTTCTCAAAGAAATCGAAGTATGGCCGCAACTGTTAAAAAAAAACCTCTGTTTTTCTCACGCGGCAAACAAAAAGAGGCTTCAGAGAACCGAAAAAATATCTCAAACCGCCATGAATTTCTTAAAACGGTTTCTGGGTATCTAATTGACCCTACTAACAAAAAAACCCATGTTTTATTTTTTCCAAATTCACCTCCGTTTGGCCAAATCGTGCATTTAAAGTTTGACGTTTTTCAGCTATTACGCATTTTTTTGTCTGTAAGGTGTATTACACAGGCACAATGACAGAGTTGAAGAATTGGGGCAACTAACCATCTCTCATGGCTCTCTAGAAGAAATTAGTCACAAGTTTGTTATCTGAAGACAGAAGAATGAGCCAATCATTAATCCATAGTGAAAATCGTTGATTTATTATCCTCATGTTTATTCAATATTTAAGATCCCCTGATATGAGAACAACTTTTTTTCCTCTACTAGTTTAATAACAAAGACCAGAGAGGAAATGTCAAACGATGATGCCCAACCCACGGGTTACTAAACAATTGCTGCAGTGGTTGTTTTTAATTCATATTGGTACCTTGCATTTTTAAAACAACGATTTAATAATTTTGTTGAAGCTTGCAGCTTAGATTGTTTACATTGCAGGTTTTGTATGCGGTGGAAATCTAAGTGGCAACAATAATTGTATTGAGCTCATTGATTCATTTTCAGGTTAGGACAATGGCGAGGCCCCTTAATGGAGCAAACATGGATATACAAATTTGCATTCACCTCCTCATTGTTCCCTAATCATTTAAAATTCGAACCCTTGGTTTTTTCGCATATACAATGCATTTTTTTTTATATTGCAGGTTTGTTTCAGGGCCAAGGCTTCAAACAAGAATGCATATTTTTCTATTGAGGCCATAGTGAAAGCTAGGATTCAAGATAGCCATAGATTGGTTTTCTTTTTCTTTTTCTTTTTTTTCTGAAATTGTGAAATTTTATAAGAAGGATTAATGATTTTCAATTTTAGGCAGCAAAGGCTTCAAGTAAGACATGCTAAAAATAGGACTTTGACTGAGGTCTTAAGCTCATTTTTTTATCAATCTAGGCTGGGTGACTAAGATAAGATCCATGTTGGGACAATTTTGGAGATGCCCATGTGGTCGGTTTCTTCATTGGATGACTGTAACCTATTAAACCTCGAAATTAGCTGCGGAATCAGGCCACATTTCGCAGCTAAGTTGAAAAATCTTATTAAAACGGGATACAGTGTTTTGAGGACCAATACAAACCATAACCATTCAATCTTGGACAATTTGAACCTATCAAAGCAGTTGGGTTTCATTTTTTTTTTGGAATCAATTGAGATGATGAACTTTATTTTGTCTCCTTTTTTCTTTTTAACATAACAATTCTTTTTATGATCCTCTAGATCACACAAAGTGCAGGAGGAGAGCATACTCAAGAATTATTAATTTTTTTGTTAACAATTATTTTTTTGATCCTCCAGATCACACAAAGCGCGGGAGGAGAGAATACTCAAGAATTATTAAATTCTTTTTTTAGATGTAAGAAATAAGGTCTCCTAATTACACTTCCCTGGAAACGGTGCATAAAATGTCTAGTCAATTTAACATCTTAAATTTCTCTACATAAATGATCAATCTAGGTATCATAAACTGATGAAGTGTGGTGCACCATATGTTCTTAGTTAACATTTTTCTTACTTCGTTTTTTTATAGATTTTATTTTGTTTTGGGGTTTTCTTCTTGTTGGTTTCCTAAAGTGTTTAATGCAAATGGAAATCATATTCTAAGGTCTTAAGAATACTTTTAAAGGTCAAGTATGGATAGATATTTCAAGACAAGGTTTATGTCCCTAATGATAACTTCCAAAACTTAGCACTTCAAAAGATCTCAAAATGTGTTATTGATGGAATTAGTAATTAAACAAAAGTGTAAGTATGCAGCTACTTCAATCAAACAAAAGATGAAATATTGATCATGAAATCACTGTCTCTGCTGCTTGTCTAAATACGGAAATAAAAGTTAAGCTACTGCACTCAAAAAAATCAAAAACTGCAAACTAATAAAAGTAAAATCAAATCACATCATTCATAGTTCGATTCCTCACCTAGTAGTCTAAGCTATGGCTTTCAGAGATAATCGCCAATGATATGAGCAAGTTGATATCTAATTGTAGGAAAGTAAAACTAAAATCAAATCACATCATTCATAGTTCGATTCCTCGCCAGGTAGTCTAAGCTATGGCTTTCGGAGATAATCGTCAATGATATGAGCAAGTTGATATCTAATTGTAGGTAAGTAAAACTAAAATCAAATCACATCATTTATAGTTCGATTCCTTGCCAAGTAGTCTAAGCTATGGCTTTCAGAGATAATCGTTAATGATATGAGCAAGTTGATATCTAAACTAACTGACAAAGCAAATGAATAAAACTGAAATCAAAACATCACTGAAATTGAGAAGCTAGAAAAAACAAAGTCAGTAGAAAGGTAAATCTCATGTCATTATTTGATGCAAAAACATGTAAAGAAAAACTAATCTACAATCAACAGGTTGAACACACTTACATGAATTAAAATTCCATGAATGGAAAATCTAATCTATCAAACTTGAAAGTAATCAAATGACATAATGAAATCAAAGCAAAATTACAAAATGAAATCTACTCTACCTTACATTCTAATATGGTCCATGACATCTACTTCACATCTCCTTCCATGTTGAGAACATGAAAGCTTTATTCAAATTCTTCAAAATTAAAAAGTACAACAAAACTTTCAAAAGCCATCAAGGAAGAACTACAAACTCCAAGTTAAGCTAAGACTCACAAGCTAAGCTCTAAACTCTAAACTCTAAGCTAACAAGCTAAGACTAACAAATGAAGGAGAGAGATCTCCTATTTATGCAAAAAAATGAGAAGCCATCTCATTAATGAGAGTCCATGAATCTCTCCCTCTACCTCTAGAGTCCTAATCAAAATAGGAACTGATAAGACACATGTCTTCTTAGAATTACAATAAAATTAGGATATGTGACACATATCCTCATGATCCCATGATTCTCTCCACTTAAATTCGAATTTGGCCTTAGGGTGCCATATAAAGGTCTTCTAGAAGCCTCCTTTCAACCTACACATGTCAAAAATATCAACCCACTTGTTAGGTATAAGCATATGCACATTATTTTCTAATTTTTAACCACAAATGCACTTAAAAGGCTTAAAATTAATAAAGATTGGAAAAACATAAATGTGGCCCAATGATAATGAAAGTGGGATGAATGTGATGACATAGTAGTGAGATGGAGGTTAAATGGAGGTGATATAATGGACATAATAGTGAAAGTGTAATGGAAATGAATGACATTTTCAAGACCCAATAGTGGCCACCACCAAGATCCAAAAGATTGAGCTTGAAGATCCAGAGGAGGGGGAACACCTCTTCCACTCATAGATGTGAGTGAATGGTTCTCCACTACAGTTCATTATCAATAGTGGGAGCCAAAATAACCTCATTTCAGTAAAGGTTGTGAAACGGTTGGGCCTAAAGACTACAACACATCCACAACCATACACCATCGAGTGGCTTCACCAAGGATGAGATCTTAGCGTCAGCCAACAGTGCTGCCTTCCCTACAACATCAAGCCCTTCACAAATGAGGTACTGTGTGATGTTCCTCCTCTTGAAGTTTGTGATGTGTTGTTAGGACAACCATACCTGTGGAAACAACATGATGTATATGAGTCTAGACCTTGCTTTGTGATTATTACTTCGGCTAATCAGTTGTACATGATACCGTAGGTAGCCCCACCTACCACCATCTCTTTGATCACTACAAAGCAATGCAGAAAGATCATTTCCAAGACTAGGAAATTTGTTTTCCTTATGATTCACCCCTAGGGAAAGAAGAAGGTTGTGGCCACGACTTCTAGACAGGTCTCCTCTGCACAACGACAACAAATGGACAAGGTTGTGGAGGAGTACAGGGATATTTTTTCCTCACCCATAGGGGTACCTCTGCACTGTTAGCTCAAGCACTCCATCGATCTGATCTCAGGCGTGATGCTACCCAATGGACTGATCTATAAATGCTCCATTCTAGAGAATGATGAGATCAAGAGGCAGATTCAGGAACAAATGCAGAAAGGACACATTAGGCCAAGCTCATCACCTTGTGGGATCCTGATTGTATTTGTATAGAAGAAGGATAGGATCTGCAGGCTCTGTATTGACTATCGGGTGTTGAACAAGATCATTGTCTGAAATAGTTACCTAATCCTACGGATTGATGACCTTCTGGACCAACTCAAAGGGGCCAAATATTCCAGCAAGATGGACTTGAAGTTAGGTTATCATCAGGCACCTATCAAACCCTCTGATGTGTGAAAGACTACCTTCAAATCCAAGGAGGGCCTTTTATAATGGTTGGTCATGCTGTTCGGATTGATGAACTTCCCTACAACCTTTATGAGACTGACGGACGACATATTGTTGCCCTTCACCAATGCATTCATGGTCGTGTATTTATATGACATCTTTATCTTTAGCCAGAGTTGGGAAGGGCACCTCCACCATATTCAACAGGTCCTTTAAACCCTACAACAACACAAGTTGTGTCCTAACATGGAGAAATTCACCTTTGGCTTGACCCAGGTTCAGTATCTGGGATACATCATTTATGAGTACGGTGTACTTGTGGACCCATCTAAGATACAAGTCATTCAGGATTGGCCAGACCCAACCACTCTAACAGAGCTCCGCAACTTTTTGGGTCTTGCCAATTTCTACCATAGGTACATGTTGGGGTTCTCTCATATCACTTGGCCTTTAAGTCAAGTCACCAAGGGCAGAGTGAAAGCAAAGTTTTTTTTGGCTGGTAACCAAAAAAAATTAATTCTCCAAGTTGAAGAATCACCTCTATTCTGCACCAATTCTCACATTACTAGACTTACAACGACCATTTGAGATTGAGATAGATGCCTCTAACTATGCTATTGGTGTGGTTCTTACTCAGCATGGGCATCCAATGGCTTATCACAGTGAGACACTTTTAGACATAGTTTGAAAGTACCCCACTTACAACAAAGAAATGTATTCCATTTTGTAGGCCTACCGTCAAGGGAAGCATTAAATTCTAGGGAAGGAAACGGTCATCCACATAGACCACTGACCTCTAGAGTTCATACAGACATAAGGGAAGTTGTAGAATGGTTTCCATTAGAAATGGTCCACCTATCTACAACAGTTCCATTTGAACATTAAGTATAAGAAGGGAAGCACCAATAACATCGATGATTGCCTCAGCCGACCACCATCATGGTGCCGATCACTGTGTTCGACTCCTATGGGCAAGAGACATCGGGATGGCTACATCTTTACAAGAGCAATTCAGAATTTGGTACCATATACCAGACACTCTTGGAAGGGAAGAAAGTTCCAAATTTCCACCTTTAGGATGCACTGTTATGCCACCTGGGACACATCTGTGTTCCTTCAAGTGAGCATGCCAAAATGATTTGGGAGGTGCACTACAGTTGGGTCGCTGGACATTTCAGAGCAGAGAAAACATTGGTGGTATTGCAGAAGTATTTTTATTGGCCTAAACTTCATCAGGATGTTGGGAAGTACATTAGATCCTGCACCGCCTGCGCCATTACCAAATCAACCATCAATAAGCAAGGCTTGTATACACCTCTACCTACTCCTAGCTAGCCGTAGGAATCTATCTCCATGGATTACATGTTGGGCCTTCCTTCTACTAAGCATGAAAAATATTGTGTTTTCATGGTCGTCGATAGATTCTCTAAGATGGCCATCGCCTACAAGAAGAGTATCACAGCAAAGGCTACTGCTAAGCTCTTCTTTGAGTGAGTGTGGGTACACTTTAGGATCCCCCAGTCCATTATCTCAGATCAAGACAACAGATTCCTAAGTGCATTTTGGTCAAGTCTTTGGTCAATGCTGGATACAAAACTTACTAAGTCCATGAATTTCCATCCCCAAACTGATGGCCAAATAGAGGTTTTCAACAGGATGATTGTACACATTTTGAACATGTACAACTCGAAGCTTCCATGCACGTGGGATGCAATTCTCCCCTATTTCCAACACAACTAAAACAGAGCTCTCCATATATCAACATGCCACAACCCCTTTCAGGTAGGGCTAGGATTTCAGCCATTATGCCCCATTGATGTGGCCATACCATTTTCAGCCACTCAGGTAGATTCGACACACGTTCAGTCTAAAGCTGAAAGGGCTAACAACTTCATTGAGTGAATTCAAAACATCCACCAATAGGTCCACGCTATATTGGACAGAGTCGATGCTAAGTACAAGTAGCACCATGATCAACATCGAGTGTCGCACAAGTTCTAGGTGGGCAACAAAGTTTGGCTACATTTGCAGAAGGAGTGCCTTGCTGAACCCCACCTCAAGCTTCACCCACTTCGATATGGTCCATACACCATCACCAAGTCCGTCAGTGACAATTCCTTCGAGCTCAACATTCCATCATTCCTTGCTCTGCACTGAGTGTTCAATGTAGATTGCCTTCGGTCATACTTTCCACCATTGTTAGACACATTTGACATTGCATAACAACTCACACCAACAAAGGTCAACCCGGAATGCATGGAACAGGTCACCACTGATCAGATCATGGACACAAAGATTAAGAAAACTTTCCAATAGAGGATACAGTTATATTGACTTGTCAAAGTAGGCCAACTCCTTCACTAGGACAAGTGGTTCACCAGGGACCAGGTTCAACAGAAATTTCCTCACTTCAAGGAGGCTTTGCACGTAATGGGGACCATTGCTTCTGTTATCACCTAGAACTGCAGTGATATGTACATAATGTTGTCCATAAAATTTTTGTTGTCCAAAAATAGGTGTCTAATGGTTGTAGCCCTATGTTTGTTACTTAGGGATCGTGTTTTATAAAGATATTCGTATGAATCATTTTCAAAAGCTGTGTTTTTGAAGAGCGCTACGAAACTGCTGTAGGTGCTGTTTTTTGAAGAAAATAAACAGTTTTATGATGAGGTCAGCAGATTTTGAAGAAAAGGCCTAATGATCATCAAGGAGACCACATAAGGCTATCAGGGCCATTCAAATAATGACAAGTGTCCATCCTTCATAAAGGTAAAATATTTTGTCTTAAGCCATAGCTTTAATAAAGGTACTTTATTACCGGTGGTTAGGTTTTGGCTGAAGATGCATACGAGGATGTGGGCTTGTACACCTGTTCAATCAACAAGGCTTCCAGCATATCTGGAAAGATGGTAATGCTCATCGATTTTGAAGTATTAAAGAGCTGGGAACATATTGCTTAACTTTCGAAGGATGGTGGGAAACAAGGACCGAGAAAACAGGGGTTTATTATTATGATCAATGAACCATCAGCACATTCAGCATCCAAGGCTAATCTAGTTTCTTGCATCCTTATCTCAGCTATCACGGCCAGAACTAAAGGAGACAGCTGTCGAAGATCTTAGAAAGGAATCATGATACGAGGAGAATAAAATTAGAGTTTAAGTTTGATTAGGACTCTTTTGTAATTACAGTTCAATGCTTAGTAGATTTATGGTCTGTTAAATAGATAAGGGTAGTTAATGTCAGTCATCGAGCTCCCCTCATGCTGGAGGAGGAAGCTCAAAGTAGTTAAGGATGTTTTCCTATATATAGAGGAAACTCTGATGTAATGAGGGTTGGATTTTTATGCAAAAAACAGAGTTTATATTGGCATGTATAAAAGACTTTTTACAGTAATAGAAAGACTACTTTTTCTTCTCAAGATTCATACTTTGTTCAAATGCTCAAGATGTATGTGGTTCTGTTTTATCCTTCATATTTTACAGCTCTATAGATATGCAATCACTCTGAATTCACCTAGTGCTCAGACTTCCTGTGCATATTTATGAGCTGGGGTTCTTTTGAGAAATGTTTTTTACAGCTCTATAGGTACACAATCACTCTGAATTCACCTAGTGCTCAGACTTCCTGTGTATACTTATGAGTTGATGGTTCTTTGAGAAATGTTTTGAGTGTTTAAACATTACATGCCTTGACTGCCATGAATGAGTAGTTGATAGTTTACTGAAATGGTATTTGACTCCATGAGCCCAATGGAAGAAATGTTATGTTGTATGTCCAACCATCATGTTTTTTTTTAAGTTCTCATTATAAGAGTTAGCCCTCTTAGTGTTTAAAGATAAATCGGTAGTTTATTTTGAGAGAGCCCTCTCAGGTTAGGGAGGCTAATCCTTAGCCAAGAGTCTGGTCTGAAATAGTTACATAGAGTCTAACTGATTAGCAGCCATCAGTACTGATTTTGTGATAACAGCTTCCTAAGGGGGGAGGGATGATCCAGGTGGATATTGATGGCCTCCTACCTATTCAACCTAGACGCCTAGTCAGTTTCATCTATTTCCTTGTTCATTTTAGCATTTACTATTTTTAGCAATTTTTCGGGTCCTCAACTTCCGTAGCAGTTTTGATCCCCTAACAGATGTTTTTTTTTTGGGGGGTTCACGATAGGCCTATATTTGTAGGCAGGGGTCTAAAAAAAAACCTGTAATACTCAGCGAGATCTTTCCAACAAGGTATCATATGTGCCAAACAGAGATAATATGACCAAGTTATGACCCCGAGAAGTTTTTTATCCAATTAACCCCAATGGAGCCCACAAACTCTTGGTGTTACATCTCTTGGGGTTAGGTTTTTGGTTGTTTAGGGTTTTCTCATGTTTTCCAATAATAAATAGGCCCTTGAGCCTCAGTGTAACACAATTTTTAGAGACATGTAGCTGCCACATCTCTTCTCAAAGATAAGCTACCATTGCCTAAGCTATTTTATTTCCATTCTATTTGTAAGCATAGTTCATTATTTTTCTATTAATGAACTGAAGTGTTTTTCTATTTTGTCTATGTGTTTAGGATTATATCTGCAAGTTGTTGTGTTCCTATTTAATTTCAGATCAGTCCAAGTACCACACACTCCCCATCATAGTACTGACCATGCAGGTGATATCACTGAAGTCTAGCTCAAACTCTAAAGCCAATACTTCACCAGCTGCTCCTCCTAATTTCTTCTTTCTATAATTTTTGTATGCACATTTTTTTAGCATAGAGCTCAAATTCATGACAATTGAAGGATTTTATTTTGGAAAAGTCTTTCTTCTTCCCCCCTTGGCTGGAATCTGGTTTGGATTGAGATTTCTTCCCTTTTCCCTTCTTTCCCTTTCCGACCAATGCAAAATTTTGTCATCCTCTCCCTTGGATGAAGTTCCATCTCTGGTATTTTTCTTGATTTCTTCTTCTACCAAATCATACCATAAGTGTTCCCAATTCAGTAATTTATCCCTCTTGTTCACTGAGTCCTAGTAGCTATACCATATTTCAGAAAGGCATAGAAGATCTAGGCTCACCAAGTCATCTTCTGCAACATTCATACCAACCCATTTCAAGCTCATATCGAACTTGTGTAAACCTGGTGAGATATTGCAAAATAATATCATTCTATTGCATATTTATGTTTCGAAGTTTGTCATTGAGGGCCAATTTTCTATGGTCACTGTTATTCTTGAATAGTTCTATCAATGCCTTCCACATTACGAAAGGAGTTTCTTTACCATGGAGATTTGAGACTATGTGGTCTCTCACTCCCTCCATAATTATTCTCCTCGCATTGGCTACATCTTTCTTCCATTAGGCTAGGTTTTGTGCATAAGTTTCTACTAGTTTTGCAACTTCTTTCTTGATGTATTTTAGCAAGCCATTGTCATCAAGCATTGCCTCCATGTGGTCCTTCCAGGAAATCAAATCCGAGATGCCTTCCAAAGCATACTCTAATATTAGACCATTGAATGCCATTTTCCTGATCCTGAGGAAATCCTGCTACACTGAAGTTGCAAATTCGAACCTCCTTAGGAACACTTCAAAATTATTTTTCTAGTGTGAATCCTTCTTCGATACCATGTAGAAATATAGTGATAGAATTGCAACTAATCAAGAAATTTAATCTAAATCAATAGACAAAATTCTATTGTACAGCTCAATGGAAATTAATTCACAATTTAGAACAACATTCACAAACATGCATCAATCACATTCACAATTATACACATTTATCTAGGGGAAACCAACTAGTAAAAACCCCTTAAGGTTGCCTGCATTAATCAAATGAATAGAGAATGTATTACAATTTCTTTCTTGCTCTGAGCTCAACCTACAAGTGAATAACCTTTCTCTATGCTCAATGAGAAGCTATGACCTAGACTTAGTCAATTTCTTCCTCAACTTGAGCCCCTATTTCCTTGCGATAATCTTGAGGAATTAGGCCCGTATTTTTTAGGAATTTTCCTCCAATTGATTGTGCAATTCCCAAGTTTAGATTTCTAACTACATGCAACACCTCTACTCTCAAGACATGTCTACAACTGATGTTACACTGCCTTGGAATCTCCACCAAATCTGGGGAACTCGAATTCTCTGCATGCACTAGCAATTTTTGGTTGATTGGTTAGTTAACTGTGTTATCACTCAGGTTGTCCCTAAGCTCCTGAAGGGATACAGCCGAGGTAACCACAAACCAATCTTTTGATTGCAGGTTCTAGCCCACCTGCAATCAGAGAGGGCTCTCTCTTGATGATTTAGCTTTGTTGATGATGATTTTAGGCTAGTTATTGGGTTCAATGGGTTTTGTTTATGTTTGGATGGTGTTTGAATGGAAGGAAGATGATTTCAAGCAGAGAGGCATGCATAGAGTGATAAGTTTCAAACCATTGGGCATGGAGTCAAGGAGTAGAACCGCAGGTAGGCTTTCTTGATCACAAGAGGAATATGGAGCAAGGTAGCTGGACATGAAACAACCTTCAAGCTAAAGAGATGGAGTGAAATGTAAATAATGAGAGGCAATTAAGAATCTCTCAATCAGCTTAACAGAGGGAAGGAAAATGAGCTCTATCTAGGGGCAGTTAAGAATCCCTA
>APFE031581456.1:63858-92878 GCA_000404065.3 Pinus taeda
ACAGAACACAAGAACAACTTCTCCTCACCCATAGGGGTACCACACAAGCTTCAGGTGGGCAACAAAGTCTGGTTGCATCGACAGAAAGAACGCCTTACCAGAACTCATCAGAAGCTCAGACCACTCCAACATGGTCCTTACAGTAGTTCCAAGCTTATGGGGAACAATGCTTTGGAGCACAGCATTCCTCCATTCCTTCACCTGCACCAAGTGTTCAATGTGGACCGTCATCGACCATGCTTCCCACCATTACTGGACACATCAAACAGTGCAGAACAAGTTCAGCAGATGGAGGAACTCAACGCAATGGGGACCATTGCTTCCTAAGGGGGAGGAATGATCCAGGTGGATATTGGTGGCCACCTGCCAAGTCCATCTGGACCCCATCATTGTCTCTTTCAACATTTTCAGTTTCCTTAATAATAGCACAACTTACTATTTTTAGCAGTTTTTCGGGTCCTGAACTTCCGGAGGCGTTTTGAGGCCCTAAACAACGTTTTTTGGGGAATCCAGGGGCAACATGGGTCCATGCAATGGACTGATGTTGCCCGTTCCAACAATGGTAGTTCTTTCTCGAATAGATCTTTCTAATGAGCTATTGTACGCGTCAAACGGAGATCGTATGCCAAAGTTACGACCCCGGGAAATTGATGTACCAATTTACCCAAAACGGGGCCCACAATTTGGCGTTTCATCTTCTACGGGTCGGTTTTGGAATGTGAAGGGTTTTCCATTGTTTCTCAATAATAAATAGGCCTTCGAGCCTCATTGTAACACAAGTTCGGAACAGTTCAGAGACATGTAGCCGCACATCTCTTCTCAGAGATAAGCTACCATCGTCCTAGCTGGTTTATTTCCAATTCTGGTTGTAAGCATATTTCGGTATTTCCCATTAATGAAATGAACTGTTATTTCCGTTGCATCTCCTTATTTATGGTTATCGCATCTCTGTATTTATGGTTATCTCTGTAATCTATTGCGTTGCTGTTTAAATCCAGATCAGGATCACAAGTGGAGAGCTATCATTTGCAGGACAAGTTACTCTACCATCTTGGCAAGTTATGTATTCATACAAGTGAAAGAGTCCATGTAATTTAAGAAGCTCACACTTCTCTTGTGTCTGGGCATTTTGGGGTAGGAAAAACTTTGGCTAATTTGTAGAGGTTTTGTTATTGGCCTCGAATGAAAGAAATTGTAACCAAGTATGTAAAGAGGTGTGTGATGTGCTTTACTTGTAAGTCCACCAATAGAAAATTGGGGTTGTACAAGCCACTCCATGTTTCTTCTCATTCTTGGGAGAATATCTCCATGGATTTTGTAGGGGGTTTCCTTTGTAGAAACGAGGTCATAACTACATGTATGTAGTGGTTTAGAAATATGTGTCTTGATTCCATGTAAAAAGAAGTTTGCTATTGAGCAAACTACTCATCTTTTCTTTCAACATGTATGGGTCTATTTTGAACTACCCACATCCATTGTCTTGGATAATTTTGTGGACAATGATAGCCAACAAGCTAAAGAGGAGTACAAGTTTCCATCTATAGACCTACGTATAGACAAAGGTCATCAATAGAACAATGGTTCATATGATTCTAGGGTATTGTAGCAAGCATCCTAAGTTGTGGGGTGAATAGATACATTATATTCAACATGCATACAATAGGGCTTTGCATTCTTCTACTCAAAGTTCACCATTTGAGACATGCTTTAGGTACCTTCCAAATTCACCCTTAGATTTAGTCTTTGGGAAAAATTAGAATTTCAATGAACGAAGTGATGAAGACAAAGCTCACAAGTTCATTCATAGGATGCAAATAATACATCAAGAAATGCAGGAACATTTGGAAAAAAGTTAGGCATAGTATAAATCCCGACATGACAAGCATAAAGTTGATCATTAGTTCTAGGTTGGAGACTGAATATGGATTCACATCAACAAGGACAGGTTGAAGGGAAAAGGGAAAAAGTTGAAACCAATTAGATATGGTCCATTCACCATCTTATAAAAGATTGGGACAAATGCTTATCACCTTGATCTACCATGTTATTTGAAAATGTATTCCATAGTCAATGTAGAGAACTTGAAACTTTATGAACCTCCCATGATCATGGATCTAGAGGAGAGTGGTCAAGTTCCATTAGAGGATGAATTTTATCCAGAGTACTTGGAAATTTTTCTCGAAGACATCATCTTAGAAAAAAGTACTAGGCTTCACAATGGGAAGATGTAGAGTACCTTTGAGTAGGTTTCAAATGAATGCATCCCAACAAGGCACAATGGATTGAAAAGGTGAAAATGAGGGAGAAATTCCCTCAACTACCTGTTGATTAATAATGATTTTGGAGGACCAAAATCTTCTCAGTGGGGATGATTGATCCAAAAGAATCTAAAATGCTAAAAATTTGAAGTCCTCAAATCTTAGCAAAGCCAATACCAAGTGGTAGATCTCGATGAGATGATACTAATGACATGAATGGAACCTCAAACTGAGTCTTTACGACAAAGTTATGCTCATTTGGAGTTTTGTATGACACGGTTTAGTATCTTGCCATGAAAATGAAGTGGTAAGATAGGGTGATTGGGCACATACATAGGCCAATAGGAAGATGCCACATGGCATGACATGGCATCCTGATGGGAAAATGATGTGGCAAGATAAGATGACCATGAATACACATAGGCCAATATTAAGCTGCCACGTGCCCCAATTGATTGGCGCCATGTGGCACCCAACTGGCACCAAATAGTGCCCAACAACCTAAGGGCACATGTCACATCGAGGCAACTTGGGTTGTCGATTAACATGGCTAGTTAGAGGTTCGTGGTTAGTTATAATTCTCGTAACTATATATATATTATTAATTTATTATATATATTATATATTATATATATATCTCTATATTATATTATATATATATTATATATATATATTTATTATACTATATTATATTATAATATATATTATATATATACATATATATTACATATACAATATTACATATACATATACATATACATATACAGATACAGATACAGATACATATATATTCACGTGGGTGGTTAAATGGACAAACAAACCATTTTGAACTTAAAATTTTGTTTTAACCAAATTCCATAGTGGTAACCCACAAGTTTGACTCTAGGCCACCCACTTAACACTTATGACCGCTTGCCAAGGAACTAACCAGTTGGGGCTTTGTAATGTCCGCCCAGCACAACTTATTTAATCAATGAATTTGCATTCAGAGGCGGAGCCCCACAAAGGGAGCAAAGGTCAGAACCATGACTCGACATGTAACATGAGAGGTGACCAACACCCAGTTAGGCATAGAATTTGATGCAAATTCTAGAGAATATTCTACAACATATTCTAGGGAATATTCCAAGCATATTTGTTAAAAATAACAACAAGAAAATCCTAATTTAATTTTCCCTTGAATTAAATTGGGAATTAATTTGTAATTTTATTCTCATAGAAAATTGTAGCAGTTAACTAAGTTAAGCTGACTTAGTTGTCTCAGTAAATTCGAGTTGGAAGTCTATCTAGAGTCATGTAGTGTGATCCCTAAATATTAAGGGCCCAGGTTGAGTTCTTATTGAGTTGTAATTATTTAATTCAATTAAACTAGGTCTAACTGTTGGAGGAACTAGCAAGTGGTCAAGTGAATTAAATTGGATTTAATTCACATGCAGTGATCAATCAGATAGTTGATAATTCACTCAAAAATAACTCATGCATGTTAGTTTAGAGGAAGACCCTTTTGGGATGAGAGTTCAGGGACAATGTACTATCAGTTGTAAAATCATCTAACTTAAACCATTGATACATGAAACTAGAGGAAGGCCTATGGATGGATTGTGTAGTTATGAGTGAGGAATTTCCCACTTAAATATTGGCTAATTCCCAAGGGAACAACGCAAGGAAGTAGGAGCTTGGCAGACAACAAAATTGGTTAAGTATCAGTTTGAGCTCATTTGTGAAGCAGTGAGATAGTTTGTACTTGTGCATAGATTGTTCAGTTTGAACAAGCATTGTATTTTCTTCTTAGATCTTCTAGTTAATGCAATATACAGATAGAAGGGGTTTGTAGCTATTGCTTTCCACATAAAAATATTGTGTTATGTACGATTGAAATTATTACTTTTATGCTTCGTGATTTCATCGATCAATTTTTGTTTCCGTTGATGAGTAGAGTAGATTCGAGTAAATTGTTTTAGCATATCACAATCTACAACTTGAATCTACAATAAATATCTACTTGGTATCAAAGCTGAAATCACTATAGAAGAGGAGAATATGAGTTTGTTGTGCATGTGAAATCGAATTTGTGGTTTCATACTTCAAAGGCAGTAGGATGTCGTTTTATAGTTTGAAACTTGAGTATGCCCTTGAGGGAAACTCGAATTACATAGCTTGGAAGGACAAGATGGAGGCAATGTTAGAAGACAACGAGATGAAGGAATTCATAGATCATGATATCCTGAAGCCTCCAAAATTTGATGCTAAAGATCTGATTGAATGGAGAAAGTGCGTGGCAAAGGCGAGAAGGATTATCCTAGAAGGAGTTCGAGATCATATTGTCTCTAATCTCCACAGTAAGGAAACTCCATTTGCAATGTGGAAGGAATTGCTGAACTTATTTCAAAACAACAGTGGCCACATGAAGCTAGGACTAAAGGACAAGCTCAAAAAGATAAATATGGATAAGGGTGACTCAATTCCGAAGTACTTGACCAAGTTCACCTAATGTCGGGATGAGCTTGGACGTGTCAGGGTTAGTGTTGCATAAGACGATTTGGTGAGTCTAGCACTTCTAGGACTTCCCAAGAGCTGGCGCAACTACCAAGACTCAGTTAATGGGATGGAGAAGTTACTAGAGTGGGAGCGATTGTGGTTCGACTTGGTCTAGGAAGAGATTCAGCAGAACACCAAAGATAGATCCTCATCAAAGCATGATGATGAGGAGAACTATGCCTTAGTTGGAAAGGTGAAGAAAGGGAAGGGGAATTCATCCCATTCCAAATCAGGTTCCATTCAGGGTGGCAAGAAGAAGGACATGTTGAAAATTAAATGTTTTCACTATCATGATCTGGGACACTATGCTACAAAGCATCCACACAAGAAGGCCGATAAGAAGACATCCAGAGGAGTGGCAGGTGAAGCTCTTGCTTCACAATTCAAACTGGATTTCACCCTCATCACTTGCATGGTGTCATTGGTGATGGGTAGTGTGTGGTAGCTAGATCATGGGGCTTCATTCCATATGACTGGTAAAAATTATCTCTTCAGTAACTTGGAGGAGAAGTATCTCCAGATGCACATCAAGATGGGAGATATCACAACCAAAATCAATATTGTTATCTTTTAGAGGGAGTCTAGTTCTCCCCTCAAATTGGGAGATGTTAGGTATGTTCTAGGTTTGAAGAAGAAGTTAGCTTATATTTCCATGTTGGAGGATCAAGGCTATGATGTGATATCTAGTAAGGGAAAGGCGTTCCTCTGTCACATAGCCACAGGACAAGTGAAGTGGATCAGGGTTCAAGTGAAGAACTTCTACAAATTGGAGGTATAATATTGTGCTTCTTTGAGCACTAAAGCATAGAACGTGTAGAGTTGAGACATCGATGAGTTGTGGCATAGAGGATTTGATCACTTGCACCATAGAGCTTTGAGGATCATGCAACAAATTTCTACATGACTTCCCAAAGATACACTAGAGTAGAGAGACACATGCAAAGGGTGTACATTAGGTAAGTACAACAAATCTTTCTTTCATGACAAAGGCAATCGAGTGCAAGTGAACTGTGATTGAGTTCACTCCAATGTGAGTGGATCGTTCTCGACAACATCCATGACCAAGCACATGTATTATGTAATATTTGTTGATGATTTTTGTCATAAGTGTTGGATTTTCTCCATGCAAAAGAAAGATCACATGTTCGCTAAGTTTTGTGAATATAAAGCACTTGCCAAGAAAGATATTGGCAAGAAACTTAAAGCTCTCATAAGTGATAACGGTGGATAATATGTGTCGAATGAATTCAAAAACTTCTGTGCAATAGAAGGCATTCGACAGGAGTTGATAGAACCTGATAGCCCATAACAGAATGGGGTGGCTGAAAGGAAGAACATAAGTATTGTGGGAGCGACACGAGTGATGTTATATGATCAGGGCCTACCATTACAATTGTGGGTTGAAGCATGCAACATAACTATTTATTTGCAGAACAAAAGACCTCATCAAATTCTCAGGATAAGTACACCAGAAGAAGCCTTTTCAGGGAAGAAACTAGATGTGGCACACTTCAAGATATTTGGTTCATCATTCTACTATCATGTTACCAAGGATGCGTGGAAAAATATAGAGCCAACAACTAAGTTGGGCATATTTGTGGGGTACATAGATACAACTCACAATTATTGGGTGTACTTTGCAACCAATAGGATGACAGTGGTTCACAAAGATGTGAAATTCAATGAAGAGAAGGCCATAAGATGTTCCCTTGATAGGGAGCTTTAGTTGCATGCAATTGAAGAGATTTTAGTTCCAAAGGAGGAACCTCAGGATGATGTGGAGCAACCACATGCATATGACCAGGGAGTAGGAAAAACCCACTCATGCAGAGACTTCAACAGATGGTAGAAAGCGCACCAAAGAGGTTGAATGGTTATTGCATGAGGCTAGAGAGAATGTGGGAGCACCCACATAAAAACACAGGCATAGGAGGTCACCGGAGCAGTACATTGGCTACATGGCTATGATGAGCAAGTGTAGAGATCGAGCCATCCTCATTCGAGGAAGAAGTGCAAAAACTAGTGTGGGTTGATTCCATGGTTGAGGAGTATGAATCCATTATCAGAAACAATGTTTGGGAGGTTGTCCCAAGACCATCAAACAAGTCAATGGTGAGTTTGAGATGGCTTTACAAGGTAAATCAAGCAGTAGACGGGAGTGTAGAGAAACACAAGGCCAAATTTGTGGCCAGAGGGTTCTCTCAAGTGGATGGAATTGATTATGATGAGGCTTTTTCTCCTGTATCAAGGTACTCATCAATCATATCTATTATAGCACTGTCAGCATAGATGGGAAGGACAATACATTAGATGGATGTAAAGAAAACATTCCTCAACAACATGATTGATGAAGAGGTGTATATTGAGTAGCGAGAAGGATTTGAGACCTTCAACAGATAGTCACATGTGTGCAGACTCAAGCGAGCGTTGTATGGACTGAAACAAGCACCCCTTACTCGGTACACCAGGATTAACAACTGTTTCACCTGGTTTGGCTTCACCAAAAGGGAAGTAGATGCAAACCTTTACCATATTGTGGTTGAAGGTACATTGTTGATTATATTATTATATGTCTATGATTTGATTTTGACAGGTGATGAGAAGATGATTAAGTCTTGCAAAGAGGATCTTTCAAGAGAGTTTGAGATGAAGGACCTGGGGCTCATGCATTAATTTCTTGGTATGGACACATGGAAAGGAGATGAGGAACTATTTGTCTCTTAGGGAAAGTATGCCAATGACATACTGAAGAAGTTCCACATGGAGAGCAACAAACCCATGGAGACTCCTCTAGCTGGTAACTAGAGGAGGATGCTACTTCAGGTGAAGTAGTGAAGGATACTATTTATAGACATCTTGTGGGTTCACTTATGTATTTGGTGAACACATGACCGGGCATGTGTTTTGCAGTTAAGCAACTTAGTCAAGCCATGGTTAAGCCAACCAAACTGTATTGGAAGGAAACTAAACATGTATTGAGATACCTTAGAGGCACCACTTAGTTTGGTCTTTGGTAAAAACAAACAAAGGGAGTGAAGCTTCAAGGATTCATAGATGCAGATTGGGTAGGGAGTCTATCCAACATGAAAAACACATCAGGGAGAATCTTTAGTATTGGGTCAGCAACAATTTCTTGGTATAGAAGGAAGAATAGATCAATTGCACTTAGTTCAGTAGAAGCATAGTACATGGTTGCTAGTCAAGAAACTTGTGAGCTTATTTGGATGAGGAAGATTCTTTTTGGGTTGTTTGGTCAACATATGGATCCAACAATGATTTGCTATGACAATCAAAGTTGTATCAACCTCTCTGAGAATCCATTTTCCATTCTCGGTCCCAACGTATTGACATCTGGTATCACCATCTACGAGATTATGTGCAGAGGAGAATCATGTTGCTGGAGTACATTCCTACAGAGGAGAAGGATGCAGATATTTTGACAAAGGCATTGTCAAAATGCAAATTCGAGTTTCACAGAGGTAGGATCAGGGTAGCAAATAATCCATTTCTTGTTGAGAGGGAGTGTTAAAAATAGTAATAAGAAGATCCTAATTTAATTTTTCCTTGAATTAAATTGGGAATTAATTTGTAATTATATTCTCATAGCAACTTGTAGTAGTTAACTAACTTAAGTTGACTTAGTTAGCTCAGTAAATTCAAGTTGGAAGTCTATCTAGAGTCATGTAGAGTGATCCCTAAATTTTATGGGCCCAGGTTGAGTTATTATTGAGTTGTAATTATTTAATTCAGTTTAACTGAGTTAAACTAGTTTTAACTGTTGGAGGAACTAGTGAGCGGTCAAGTGAATTAAATTGGATTTATTTCACATGCTATGACCAATTAGATAACTGATAATTCACTCAAAAATAACTCATGCATGTTAGTTCATAGGAAGACCCAGTTGAGATTAGAGTTTAGGGACAATGTACTATCAGTTGTAAAATCATATAAATTAAACTGACGATGCATGTAATCAGAGGAAGGCATATGGATGGATTGCGCAGTTATGATTGAGGAATTTCCTAATTAAATATGGGCTAATTCCCAAGGTAACAATGTAGGGAAGTAGGAGCTTCGTAGGCAACAAATTTGGCTAAGTATTGGCTTGAGCTGGTTAGTGAAGCAGTGAGATATTTTGTACTTGAGCTCAGGTTGAACAAGCATTTTATTTTCTTCTCAGATACTCTATTAATGCAATTACAGATAGCAGGGGGTTTTAGCTATTTCTTTCCCTGGAAAGAATATTTTGTTATGTGTGATTGAAATTCTTCCTTTTCATATTCCTAATTTCATCAATCAATTTTTGTTTCTACTGATGAGTAGAGTATATTCGAGTCAATTGTTTTAGCATATCACAATTTCCAGTTTGAATCTACAATATTATACTCTATTATGGCACAAAATTTGAGGAGAGGATGGCAGTTCCAGAACCTGGTAAGGTTTATACTCAATTTTCTCGAAATTTCGCAAGGAATCCACTGGTGCAATCAGAATTGGGTTATGAACGATGAATTTTTGGGTCATTCCCAGATGTGAGGTATTGCCATGTATTTTTCCATTATTTTGCTAAGATAATAAATAGGCCTCTCCACTTTGAAGTTGGGCCCAAAGACTTAGCACACACATTGTGAGTGAAATCCATTAAAAAATATTGGCACATTGTCTATGTTGCCTTATTTTTATGTTGCTTCTTCATGGACGTTGAATTTATGGTATTTTCATACTCTTTAAGCAATTTTGTTTAACTTCACCGAAATAAAGATCCTGAATCATGTTCAAAATGATGACAACATAACCCTTCATATTTATATTGCCACAACCCTTTTGAAGTGTGCTTAGGGTTCCAATAAATGACTCCCATTAATATAACTCTACCCACTGCATCAACATAAAAATAATTCTCCCATACATATAAACATGTAGACAAAGTAACAAATTCATTGAATGGATCAAACACACCTAATAACAAGTTTGTGATACTTTATATAGATTGAATTATAGGTACAAGCAATGAAATGATTAACATTGAGTTCCACACTAGTTTTAGGTTGGTGGCAAGGTATGGTTTCCCTTGGAGAAAGAGTGACTCATAGGCCCTCACAAGAAGCTCAAAACACTTTGACATGGTCCTTGCACTATCACCAAAGTTGCGGGTTAAAATACTTTTGAATCATACCTTCAACCCTTTCTAGACTTATTAAACTATGCTAATGTGGAGCTATTTTAACCATACTTTCCACCTATGTTAGAAATTGTATATGTCACAAAGAATTTAGCCACGACATATCTCAACCTAGGAAGCATTGAATAAGATATGGTTCATTAGATCATGGTCAGCAAAATGAATAACACTTTTTAGTAAGACATCTAACATAATTAGGATTTTAAAGCATCATTGCTTCTTTAACAGAGAAAGTGGTTTATCAAGAACTAGACCCAACAAAAGTTCCACCATAATTTAGTAACACAAACTAAAGTAGTAGGGACTATTGCTACTTAAGGGGAAGAATTGATCCAAGTTTCCATCCACATTGTCCACATCAACAGTTGTCATGATATTGGTAAGTTTACAATCATGATTTTCTTTTTCGTTATTCAAAGCCCTCCCATGTGATTGTGGGATAATTATGCACAAATATAGATGTGTAGATTCCATCTATTAATGTTCTTTCTAGGGAGCTAAGTAAGATTCAAAATAATTCCTAGTGAAAATTTATGATAATGCAAAGGCTCACTTTTTTTCAAACATCGACATACTAACCCATCCCTAACCATGTCATGGCCATGGTTTTTGCTTAGGTTTTATTCAAATCATTTAAAAATGTAGTTTTGATTTCTTGTTATGGTTTTTTTTTAAATAAGAATAGTTCTCAAATATCTTTTTAGATATAGTCTACCACCATTCTAGTCTTCATGCCCTACACTTTCTAATTCAGGATCAAGAGCAAGTTTCTTGTCACTAACCTAGTTAGGGGTCATCCATAAACCCACAAACGTAGGTTAGGCACACAAAACCAGAGAAAATTTTGAGGATGGAAATTTATCTAAAAGTGAAGCTACCTTGGTGAATATTATTAGCCCTTAATGCAAACTGTAAATATTTGTTGATATTTTAATTAAAAAATCAAATTTTTGAGGATTTTATATACTTTATATAAAATTCTTTCTATTTTTAAGGTAAAATTATTTTATCCTATAGAAATCTAGTGAATCATTTTTAGAAAAAAATGGAAATTGATGGATCTGTTTTAGGGAAAAAGAATAGAAAATTATCCCATGGGTGAAATTTAACTATTAAACTATTAAACTTTTAACCTCTCCCTTGATTTGCAACCATTCATTGTAATTTTAATATAAACATTACAGAGTATAAAGGATTAGTTCAATTAGTTGTTTCCTATGTTTCTATATGTTTGGTTAGTTCCATGCTAATATATGATCAATTTATTATTCCCTAGATGAGGCACACTAATTCATATTGAAGGGATTACTAAGGATATCATACAAAAATGTGGGGAAGCATCTCTTAGGTTTTGCCATGAGGGATTCCTTGGAAAAAGAAACATTATGTGTATATTTTTCTTTAACATGGGTTGGAAGATGGGGCTTATCATTTTGTATCGGAGCCGATTTTTTTTGGGCTCCAAGATTGTAGAGCAGATATGAATTTTTTTGTGCAAAACATTTAGAAATGAATAGAATATTTGTATTCCTTGTAAAAAATACACAAATTCAAAAAAAAACCGAGCAAATCAGATTTTGGATGAGGGAGATATCGTTGATTTAAAATCAGCTCTTTTTCTAGAAATTTTCGTGACAGTAGGATAGATGAAACAAATTGGTGTGCTAGCCAAGAACCTGTATGCACTTGAGTTACAAGATGCATGAAAATCCTTGAGGAGCAAGGCAAAGGTTAGAGACTTGGTGGTTGAGAGGGAGAGTAAATTACCTCTCAACATGCAGCCCTAAAAGAAGCCTCAGAAGCAACTTTAGGAAATTGTGGAGAAGCCACAATTAGAGAAGTTGAGAGGAGACCGAGTGGAGAGATCCACTCAAGTAGAGAAGAAGTAGTCTCAGATAATTGTGGAGCAACCACAATTGGAGAATTTGAGAGGAGACCAAGTGGAGACATCCACTCATGTAGAGGCCTCTAGTAGGGGGGGAATTTTGAGTCAAGTGGGCAGACGGATCACATGCAGCCATACCTCCAGGTGTGAGGTGGGGTGATGTGAATTGATAGTCCCAAGAGGGATGAAATTGGGTAGGGTACGGGAGCCCAAAGTACATAGTAGCGAGAGGAATGAATGGTGATTGATGCAGTCAGAGATCAAAGTGACAGAGGCCAGAGCAGTCAAATACTGAAGAGCATAGATAAGGGTTGACAATAGTGTAGAAAGGCAGAGTCAACATAAGTGCAAAGTTTTCAGTAGACAGAGGCAACAACAGTCAGAGACTTTGATGGCAGACGCATCATATTGGTTCACGTTGGATGTTTTTTTTTGTTTTTGTTTTTGGAGTTTCTATAGAAACAACACTAGAGAGAAGTGTTGCATGCAAAACATTCCAAAGCTTCAGGATCAGGAATTAGTTGAATTCTTTTCATGTTGAGAGGGTGTTGAAAATAGCAACAGGAAATGTTAAAACTAGAATCCAGAAATTCTAATTAATTTGTCCTTGAATTAAATTATGAATTAAAATTGTAATTCTTCTTTCATAGAAACTTGTAATAGTTAACTAAGTTGACTTAGTTAACTTAGGAATTTCGAGTTACAAGTCTTTTGGAAGACATGTATATGTTCTCCCTAAGTTTTAGGGGTCCAGGATGAGTTTAATTGTGAGTTGTAATTAGATAACTCAGTGTACTGAGTTATGTTCAGTTAAATTAGTTCTAACTATTTTTGGAACTAATAGAGGATTAACAGTCAGTTGCTGCACTGGTGCATCCATAAGTTTTACTCTAGTTAACTAAATATTCCCTCATTAGAAACTCATGCACGTCAGTTCAAAGAAAGACTTAGTTGAGACTAGAGTGCAAGGACACTATACTATCAGTTGTATGATTTACTGAGTTGTAAATATCATGCATGCAATCAGAGAATGACTAAATTTTGGATTGTGTAGTTATGGATGAGGAATTTCCCTTTAAATATGGGCTAATTCTCTCAGGAATTGTGCAAATAACTAGAAGCTTGGAGGATAGGAAATTTGGCTAAGCATTGGCCAAAGGAAGTCATCAGGCAGAGGATAGGAAATACTTCTGCAAGTTAAGCTCAAGGTTGAGTAGAGCATATGGTATTCATCCAAATTCTTTGACCAAGGACGGAAGGAAATAGGGGCTTGGAGAGAAGCAGAAGAGGCTGAGGTTTTGCTTGAGCTAGCTTGTGAGGTGAGAGTTAATTATACTTGTGCAGGAATTGTTCTTGTGAGAACAAGCATTGTATTCTCATCTTGGATTTCTGATTAATGCAATATAGATAGTAAGGGTTTTGAGCTATGAATTTCCTTGGATAAATATTGTGTTATGTGGCATTATTTATCTTCCTCTTCTCTATTACTATTTCCATCGACCTTTATGGGCTTCTACTGTAAAGAGTAGAGTATCTTCTTGTCTTGCGTTTTAGGAAATTACATGAACTTTTGAATCTACATGAAATTCTACACGGAGATGACAAGAGTAGTGGATTTTTGGGTACAAATTACTTTAGAAGGATATGTGGTCGAATTTGCAGCAGAAAACTACCTGTCTTTCACAAAGGCTGAGGCTATGTTCCAAAACGGGGTCGGAGGGAAGCTATTAAAATAAATACTTCTCTGGATTAAGGTTTTAATGGTGGAAGTGTTGAAAATAGCAACAAGAAATGATAAAAATAGAATCCAGAAATTCTAGTTTAATTTGTCCTTGAATTAAACTGAGAATTAAAATCGAATTCTATTATCATAGCAACTTGTAAATAGATAATTAAGTTTAATTAACTTAATTAGCTTAGGAATTTCGAGTTGGAAGTCTTTTTGAAGTCATGTATATGTTCTCCCTATATTATAGGGATTCAAGATGAGTTAATTGTGAGTTGTAATTAGATAACTCAGTTTACTGAGTTAAGTTAAGTTAAATTAGTTCCAAATTGTTTGAGGAACTAATAGTGAGTTAATAGTCAGTTGGTGCACTAATGCATTAACTAGTGCTACTCCAATTAATTGAATATTCCCTCATCAGAAACTCATGTGTGTCGATTCTTAGAAAGACCCAATTGAGACTAGAGTGCAGGGATAGTGTATTATCAGTTGTAAAATTTTCTGAGTTGTACAAATGGTGCATGCAATCGGGAATTGAACCTTGAAGGGATTGCATGATTTTGTATGCACTGGTTTCCCTCTAATATGGGCTAATCAACCATAGGAATTATGCAAGGAAATATGGGCTTAGAGAGCTGGAGAATTGGCTAAGTGTTGGCCAAGAGTTTGTTTGTGAGCTGGAGATTGATTTTACTAAGTGTTGGGATTGTTCTTATGAGGACAAGAATTGTATTATCATCTTGTATTTCTGATTAATGCAATACATGTAGCGGGGGTTTTTAGTTGAGGCTTTCCCCGAATACTTATTGTGTTATGTGCCACTGGTTTGTCTTCCTCTTGCTATTATTGTTTTCATCGATTTATGGGCTTCCACTGTAAAGAGTAAATTGCATGAGCTTGTGAATCTACAGTATTTTTTGCATGGTATCAGAGCTAAGAACAGTATACTAGAGGAGATTTCGAAGGTTTGGCTTCAGGGTTACAGGTGAAATTTGAAGTTGTAATACATACTTCAGGATCAACAAATGGCGTTCTACGGTTTGCATCTCAAGCATGCCTTGGATGGTAGCTCGAATTATATAGCCTGGAAGGACAAGATGGAGGTCGTGTTGGAGGATAATGGCTTGAAGGAATTCATTGATCTTGAATTCCTAAGCCAGCAACATCTGATGCTCAAAATCTGACCAAATGGAAAAGTGTGTGGCAAGGGCGAAGCGGATAATCCTTGAGGGAGTTTGAGACCACATTGTCTCGAGTCTCCATGGGAAGGAAACTCCACATGCTATGTGGAAAGCATTGAAATACCTTTTCCAGAACATGAGTGACCAAAGGAAGTTGGCACTAAAAGATAAAATTTGAAAAATCAATATGGAGGCAGGCGAGTTAGTTCCAAATTACTTGACCAAGTTCACTTAATGCCATGATGAACTTGGAAGTGTTGGAATCATGGTTGCTGAGGATGATATGGTGAGTCTTACTCTTCTAGGACTCCCAAAGAGTTTTCATAGTTATCAAGACTCTACCAATGGTCGGGAGAAGGTGCCATATTGGGAATGACTACGGTCAGATATGATGCAGGAGGAGATCAGGAGGAACAACAGAGATGGGACCTCTTCAAAGGAAGTGGAAGAGGATTTTTCCTTAGCGAGTAAGGAAAAGAAGGCCAAGGGAAATAAGTCCCAAGGTGAATAGGGTGGAAAGAATATGAACTTGACAAAAGTCAAGTGTTTTCACTGTCACGAGCATGGGCACTATGCCAAGAACTGCCCATAGAAGAAAGCAAGCAAGGAGCCGACAGTAGTGGCAGTAGGTGAAGCTCTAGCTTCATAATTTGAACTTGATTTCACTCTCATTGCATGCATGGCCCACATTGCCATAAGAGGCATGTCATATATTGACAACAGTGCCTCATTCCATATGACAGGGAATAGAGATCTCTTTAGTGATTTTGAGGAGAAAGACCCCAAGCAGAGCAAAGAGTTTGGAGATGGAGAGAGGTATAGAGCTACCAAGACTGGTACAATTACCTTTCAGAGGGAGTCGGACTCCCCTCTCAGGATCATAGATGTGATGTATGTTCCAGGACAAAAGAAGAATCTTGTTTCAATTGCGGTATTGGAAGACAATGGCTATGATGTGGTTTTTAGTAAGGGAAAGGTTTTCCTTAGACACATCACCATGGGACAAGTGAAATAGATTGGTTCACGGGTCAAGAACTTGTATGCTCTTTGTTATCACTCCAAAATTTCTTTTGAGTTGTTAGAGAAAGAAATGATAGAGGTAACCACAAACCTACTTTGGAGATTAGGATCTAGCCTTCCTAATGCTCAGAGAGGGCTCTCTCTTTATGATTTAACTTTGTTTAGTTAATTTATTTTAGGCTAGTTATATTTGTTCTTGGGTTTGGATTGATCTCTTAGTGAGAATTTCATTATTATTTTCACTTCTAGGGTTGTACTATTTATGAACCTCATATATAGCAGATTCATAGCCTTGTTTGAAGTCAAAGGATTCTCCAGATTCTAATTGCAATTGTTGCAGCATGTACAATTCATGTTCTTCCTTAATAAGAAAAACAAAATATTCATTTTTAATCCCTAATAGGTTTATTTAGGTGTCATCCTCTCCTTCATGATTTTTTGAACCCTCAGCATAGTTTTCCTGGAAGGGTGTGTTGGCATTATGATACAAGTGTTGTCCTTGATGGAAATTCACACAAATGACAGATCATAGTGTAGCAGGTCAGTAGCAAAGAATTGATGATCAGACTACAAAGAATGAAGAAAGAAGAGTATATACGCAGGTTCACTATATAGCAAGTCGTGTACACATGCAGGTTCACTATATACCAAGTCACGTATATACGTAGGTTCGTTATATACCAAGTAGTGTATACACGCAGGTTATACATGTAGGTTCACTATATACAAAGGTGCATATACACGTGGGATTGTTTATCAAAAGTCGCGTATGCATATGCACGCACTTTCATGCACGAAAAAGCATGTACATGTGGGAAAGCTTATTTTTGGGTCCATGGTATTTAGACCTATGGTTTTGGACCTTGGTATTGTGTCCAAAGTGTTGAACCCAGGTATTGGGTCCCTAGTATTGGTTCTAAATAGTTTTGGACCATGGTATTAAGTAAGGCCTAAGATTATAAGAGGAGAAGAAGATCATTAGGTAAAGGTATTGAGAAAGTCTTAAAAATCTGATGAAGTATGAGATCCAGTATGCAGGTTATGGGTTCATGATGCTTTGCTTGATCTAAGCTAAGGAGGAATCTCAAGATAGATCAGGATCTAATGGCTTGGAATGAATCATCTCTATACGGTTTGATCTTGTTTAGTCTAGATCTGTATACTGACGCATGTAATGTTCTGTAAATGTAATGATCTGGGTATAACTCAAGTTTGGAATAGCTGCAAATCATGAATGAATATTTACAGACATATACATTGGTTGACTATGATAAAAGCGTGTACATACATAGGTTAGATGCATCTAAGTAGCGTATACCATATGAGCTATGATGTTTGAAGTTACAGGTGTTTCTGGTAATTGATGAGTTCTGATGACTGTTTACTGGTGTCAGTTTAGCTTCAGTATTGATGGATGAAATATATAATGGATCAGGATCAGAATGACTTATCTTTATGTGATCTGATGAGCTAGATCTGGTCGCTAACATACATATTATCTTTGTATATGTAATGATTTGGGTATGTTTGAAGTCAAGAAGTGCAGTGAAGTTATAAGTAAGTAATTAATGACATATACGCTAGTTCGCTTTAATGAAGTTACGTATACACACTGGTTTAGCACCTCCAAGTAGTGTATGCACTCTGATGCATGATTTTTGATGATATAGTTGGTTTTGAATATTGTTATAGAGTTCAGTGTTCTGCTCTGTGTTTTGGTGACTGCATTTTGTTGACAAGGTTTCAGTGATTCAGTATTGGGTGATTCAGAGATTGATGATGCTAGTGTTGATTGATTGTGTGCTTCAATGATATTAATGGCTCTAGTATGAAAATTGGATGAAACGTGGCCTTCAGATTATGATGTTGTGTTCCATGAGTATCCAGCCTGAAAATTTATGAAACGTGGTAACTAGAGGAAGAAAGAGAAGGTTGTAGCCTTCTGTAGGTCGGCACCTATGTACTAGTACATTAGCTAGTAGAAGAGTTAAGGGGGTGGTAGCTCCCTTCCAGTAGCAGCTGGAAAACAAGTGAAGGTTGGAGCATTAAGTAGGTCGGCACCTACGTACTAGTAAAATTTTCAGCTAGTACAAGAGCTAAGGGGGTTGTAGCTCCCTTCTAGCAGAAGATGGAGAATGAGAAAAGGTTGTAGCCTTCTGCAGGTAGAAGCCTGTGTACTGGTATAAGACTACACCAATACAGAAATATTGTAAAAATAAGTTTCTTATTAAAAAGAAGATTGAGACGACTTGCAGCAGGTGGTTTTCACGCACATTGGGTTTCCACCTTACATCATGGTGTTCATGTGTGCTTCTTGTGTGTGATCATCTGTTCTATTTTACTGCTCCTATTTACTATTCATATGGTTAATAATGTTCTGATGCACTCATTAAGGATCAACTAACTGAATCATAAGTTTACTGGATATACGCTTGTTGCATTACACACAATTGTGTATACACACGGTTTTCCTTAACTAAAGTAGCGTATATGAATCTTAATATGGAAATGAAAAATTTATGTTGATTTGATAATACTGATTCACCCCCCCCTCTCAGTATTATTTCCAACAATTGGTAACGAAGCAGGTCCTTTGCTAGAAGCTTGATCGCTTGAAGGAGATCCGCAGATAAATGGGAAAGAAGCTTAAGAAGAAAGCGCCTAAGAAGAAGAAGACATCTCAGAAGAGCTATGACAGTGGGAGAATTGATTGTGGTATATGTGGAAGAAGCACTTCAGATTCAGAATCACTTCCTAATGAAGATGAACAAGCAAAAGAACTATCAGGTATGAATTTGTTATCCTTTGGTGATGCTTTTATCCATCCATTTGAAGATGATGAAAGTGATGGCGAAAAAAATGAATTTGCTCTTATGGGTAAGCAAGAAAGATATCAAATAGAGGCAGAATTTAAAAGGCTTATAGACAAAATTAGAGATCAACAAGATCTATTGAACAAAAGGGAATGTGCCTTCAAAGAAGAAGCTACCAAACTAAAAGCTCAATTAGAGGAAGGAAACAATGTAACGAAGTTATTCAAGGACAAGGAAGATCAATGTCAAAAGTTGCAGAATGAAGTGACATCATTAAGAAATGAAGTTAATAAAAGGAGCACAACAATCAAGAAACTCAAATATAGATCCAGTTACTATGAAAGTCTTGAAGCTACGATCCTCTCGCTAAAAGAAGATCTTGAAGAATCAAATAAGCAGAATAAAGAACTACTCCAAGCTCTTAAGAAACAAGAAAATAAAGTTCTTGAACTAAGACATCAGCTGGAAGAAAGAAGAAAAGCTGAAGAAAACATGAAGAAGCAGTATCTTGAAAAGGAAGAGCAACATCAAGTTGAGGTAAATATTCTAAAAGATAAATTAGAAGAAAAGGATAAGCTCTTACAATTTCAAGATAGTACTAATATTTTGGATGATATTCTTAGTAGTCAAAGGTCTCCTGCTATCAAAACTAGTCTTTGTTTTCATGAATCTGTTGAAGGAGAATCTAGTTCACAAAGTAAGACAAGGGACTCTAATGAAAAAAATCTGAAATGCTCAACAAGGAGATGAGAGGTCAATCCCATCAACAACCAAGGAAAGAAATTCTTCAAAAGAATTCTTTTATTCCTAACTATGGAAGTGATATTCGGTCAATTCCTCAAATGAATAATGTTGAATGTTATATATGTCATAATTTTGGACATGTTGCAGCCAGATGCAGAAGAAGAATGGTTCAAGACCATCACACAGAAAGATCATCATGTTCTAGGTACTTTAAGGGATATTTCTTTGCTTGCAATATGTTTGGTCACAGAGCTATTGATTGCTATAGAAGGAATATGAAAAATGTAAGATGTTATGCATGTAACAAGCTTGGACATACAACAAAGGAATGCAGGAACAAAGTGCGGGCACCATACCAAAAGGAGAAAACATCATCAAACTTGAAGATATGGAAGAAGAAGGAAGTACAATCAAAAAGATGTGGAACAGCACAATATATAGACATAACAGACTCAAAGGGAGATGAAAGTGTAAAACTTCAGTGTCCTAAATCTCATATGCAAGTTTCATAAAGGGAAGTCACGTATATATGTGAGTTAGTTACTGCACAGTCGTGTATATGTAAGTTTGAGAAAAGTAGTGGGACAGGCTTAGGAAAAGGGTCTGATATGATTTAGTTCATTATTTGCTCTGTTTGATAATGGTTACAATCTGTTGATGATGTGTGGAGATGTCTTGACACTTGTAAGATGTTTAAAAGTGTTAATGATGATGATGCCTTGATACTTCTTACTGATATATGCATGATCAGATGTGACAGTAAGCAAGATGGCACAGGTTCAAGGGGAGCATATGCTTTTAATAATGCATTGTTGGCATTATGGTTAGTAGTCCTTGGTGATGATTCTATATGGCTAAATGATATATCTTGCTATGATATGGTTATGAGTTGTCCATGACAAAATCTCTTGGGGTTACATAGTTGATGTTCAGATCAGATTTGTGGTTGATTCTCTGATGATGCATATATGGTGTTTACATTGTGATCTTCATAAGGATAAGGAGAATTACAAGGCTTGAATACACATCTTCATTACTTGATGATGAGTCACTCATATGCTGCTGTCATCATATGCATAAAGATCATATAATACAATTATGATGCAGGATTCCTATAGTTCTTGGTGCTCATGTGGATAAGGATTGTTGTTGTTGATGATATCAAGAAGTCTTAACAAATGATCTTGAGCTCAAGATACATAGTGCTGGATACATGAAGTTGCATTGTTGGAGACATGATGATGAGTTCTTACCTATATGATGATACTTACAAGTGATAATACTTGGATCATGCAGATATTGATGTTGATGAGATGGCTATGCTGTTTTTCACATATGATATAATATGAATGACTTTGTATGTCATAAGAAGAATTATGTTCAAAAGGATGAGTTTATGTAGACATACCTTGTTATAGGTTGATGACTTATACATCCCCAGTCACAAAACCATCATGTCTCATGACCAGAAGGCCCTTTTCACCATTACCGCTGAATCCATTAATGAAATGTTGCAACTCCAACTAGGGCCAAGCCTAACTCCCCTCTCAATTAGAGACCTATTAGAGTTATACCCCAAAATCAGCTCTGCCAAATTGGCCCAACTGTTCCAAACCTTCATCATAGAAGAAAAGCACATCCCTAACAACCCCCCTCCATATGTAGCAACTATACTTTCCCATTAGGGTCGAAATATTGTAGCCATGATATCTTGTGTTTTAGGTTACTCCACAAGTGAGTATATTGATGAAATTATCTCGGCTTTCATGTCCATATATACCCCATGACAACCTACTGCAACCATTTATGACTTTGCCACATTCATAGCTGATCGGATGCATGAGAAGTTCACAAGAATGGGAAATAAAAGGGTATTCAAATACTCTTAAGTGTTATATCATATGTTCTTATATTATCAGTCTGATAAGTTCCCATTCACCCTCCAAAAATTGGACACCAAGGGTCAACCAAGGTTAGTCATTTTCTGGACCCCATTAATCCACGAGTATCAATCTCCATACTCTTATTCATACTTTATTGACTTATTTGTACATCAAGTTATGACAATGTTGACTGGAAACCCTCCTCCAAGAATCAGTCCAGAAATAAAGGGAGTCCTTCAACTGTCAAAGCAGACCAAAGTGAGTGACTGGTACCTTTACCAAAACCACACAGAAATTAGGATATATGGTTGCATGCTTGCACCATATAAGTTTCCAAGATACCTCCCTATGAGGTTGATTTGAATTAGAATATTATATGAAAATCATCAATGCAGATGAGATAAACTTTGTAAATGCCAAGAAGAAGGCCAATTTCAAAATAAAAAGACCAACTAGGCCCCTTCATATGTAACTCTAGGGAGAATAGGACAGAGGCAGAGTTGATACTATAGAAGATGAAGTTCCAAAGAAGTTTTGTTTGGAGATATGACCCTTTGAAATTCATCACCAAGAAGAGGCAAAAGGTCAAGCTAGGACCTTTTATTCACCATCCCATACCTAAGATTGAAGCCTATGCTAACCAATCAGAATGGGTGGAAGGAACCCTAGTTGATCAAGACAACACTAGAATAGACATAGAGAACGCTCTAATCGATCTTGGAAAACAACTTGATGAGGGTTCTTTTCTGCAGGTGCCAGAGCAGTCAGACAGGCCAGAATAGTTAGACAAGCTAGAGAAATCAAGCAAACCAAATACAACCATGAGTACCCCCTCAGTTGTGCAGACTCCTCTAAATGAGGGGAAGAGCCTAAAAAGAAGTAGGGAGGAGGCCAGCATATAACAAGGGCTACTTCACAGACTTATGCAGATTCAAGCCAAGCAAAAAGACAAAGAGTGAATCCTGTCTCTAAACATGAATACACAGAGGAGACAACAGAAGTCACCATCACAGAAGGAAACAGGAGCAAGCCCATCACCCCATCATAAGGCACAAATTCCACATCACAAACCCAAGGGTTGGAAAGGCAGCTCAGTCTTGAGGTATCATCCTTCAAAATTCCTGCTAACAAAGACCACGACATCAAGGAAAGGTACAGGGAAATAAAAGCAAGGAATGAGAAGCTTAAGGTCCAAATTTATGCCCAGGTCTTGAAGATGACCCCTACCAATAAAAAAAGGCTAATGTTAGCCTATGATATCAAAGAGGGGAAAATGAAGATGACTTTTATCAAGGCTACAACCCACAACTCCATCTGCAACAACATTGCCAGTAACAGAAGAATCTACTATAGCAGCAGGAGCACGAGGGGACAAAGCAGTAGAAATTATGAAAGCCATGGAATATATGTCTATCTAGGCTACAGAGATGAAAATAGTGAAGGAAAAGGTGGAAACTCTGGAAATTGACTGTAAACTTGCCCAACTCAAGTAGAAAGAGGAAACACAAAGGGCCTAGAGAATGGGTGAGAGGATCAAAATCCTGGAAAAGGATTTGACACTTGAGAAGCCACTTGGAAAAACCAAGGAAATGCTATGGGCCAATATCATTGACTCTGTCAATGATATTTGGCCATCAATCCAAGTTATTTTTGAGCAAACAGAGCTATTAAAGATAGCTACTAAATCTATCCAGAAAGTGAAGGAGGAATTGGGAAATAAACCTGAGGACGCAAATAGATTCATCCATTTCCTCAATAGCAAAAATAGATATGAGCTACATGAGATGAACATTGAAGACAAAACTTCCACCATTATAGAAATAAGGAAGGTCCTTTCTAAAAGGAACCTTATTCTTAAATTGGAAGAAAAGTGCCACAATATGCAAGTATCCATTGATAGTTTCATGGCTAAATTTTAAAGTTTGAGGGGGAAGGGTCTGCCCAGTCCTATGGTTATTAATGATAAACTCATGACACAATTGGACTATGGCAACAGACTCAAATAGTTGGCTAAGGAACAAGCCAACTCTTCATCCATTAAAGCTTTGCTAACGGGCAAAGTATTATATGACACATTTGAGAACTTGTTTTTCCTTGAGCATGAGGTAAAACATTTGTTCCTCACCAAGCCAAATTTTGCTAAATATACCGAGGTTGATGAGATCTACAGGAGAATGGTAAATGTGAAATTACCAAGTGCAGAATGGTGGGTGACAATGACAGATTTATTGTGATAAATAAACTGCTGAAAGTTATTGTGCAGTAAAAATGAAGGCATCAGAGTAAAATAGGTAAAAACAGCACAACAGGGTCAAAGAGTAGCAAGTCCAAAGAGTATTAGATGAAAGACCAAAGTAAAGAAGACTCCAGCGTAAAAATGCTATAACTATTAGCCAACATAAAGGGCTACATCTCAACCATAAAGGCTAGCACAACCATAATTAAAGGGACATCAAAAAACAATTCATTAGTTGTCTCTATCTTCTTGCTAGAAGATATTTGTATTTCCTAGAATAAATCTCAAGTTGTTTTGAGATATTTTGTAATAAGTTTTTCTTTATAAATACTTCACAATTCGAAGTATGTAGGGTGGATTCCAAACATTTCTATAGACTTTTTCTCTCGAATAATAAATTATATTGTATCAATCACTAGATTGGCTTACTGGATCAAGGAATAAAGATCAGATATTTTACAGGATTCTTGTGTAAAGCGAAATACAAATAAGTATTCTCTCATGTTCAATGTTGTTTTCCTTCAAGTTTTCCATAATATTTATGTACCTCTAAAATCTAAATGTTATAACATGGAATGATATTTCAGAAATTGCTTAAATGCACTCTGTCTTGACTGTTATGCATTATTATATGTTTTCTTCACAAATATAAGTTAAGGAATTCTTGATTGCTCCTTAGTTTAGGTGATTTCTTGTGATCTGTATCAAAGGAGTCTTAATTTCCCTTTGTTCATGATTATCCTCTGTTCTCTATTCTGATCCCGGTCTAAGGATTCTTGAGTGCTCTTTCACCCTGATTAGAGTTACTTCCCCCATTACGCATAAAGATTTTCTTTTTGCTCTGCTACCCTACCCTGTGAACATCCCTTTAATGAATTGGTCCAGTCCTGCTATCCATTTGTTGACTCCATAGCCCAATGGCTTGAAGACCTAGCTCTATCCATCTGCTCTAAGAATTCCACCACCCAACCTTCAAATCAAAACCAAAACCCCAAATAACACTAAGAACTAGCCTAAAATCCCATAAGAAACAAAGCTAAATTATATAGAGAGAGCCCTCTCTAAGTCATAGGTTGGCTAGAGCCTATACTTAAAAGATTGGTGTGTGGTTACCTTAGTTTCTTCCTTCTTCTCATAACTTTTAAGGAAAATTCTGAGTGATAACATAGTGGCGACCATATTGGGGACTCAACTCCTCAGTATTAATAAACCCTTAAGAAAATTTTAAATCTTTATTTCAAGCCTCTTAAAGGGTTTATTAGAAGTTATTTACAAGGTCTTACAAAAAGAAAGTAATTAGAAAAATCTTGAAATTCTGGCTTTAAGAAGAACTCACTACACTAGGGCTATTCCAGATCCAAACCCTGCCCCAGTAGTTGATAATCCCAACCTGATTTCGAGAAGACCGAAAAGAGAAGAAAGTTCAGTTAGTCAAACACCTTTAATAAAAGCTGATTCATGCCCTGATGAGTGGTTGTTTTTAGAAGACCTTCCCTTTGACATGCCATTTGATCTTTCCCTATTTAGAACAAGATCTGAAAGTGCACTTGATGAAATTGTTCTAGATCCAGAGTTTATTGCAGACCTTGAAGTCCAAGAGGCCGATCAATCCATTGGTCAATATATTCTAAATTCCCCAAAGTCATCCCTTACTCCTGCTAGGAAACCTAAGCTTTCTGAACCAATATCCACTACTCTTAGTTCACCATTATTCCCTTAAACCTCTGAATTTCATTCCCCACCTCCATTCATACCCTCACTCCCTTATCAACCTATCATATCCCAGGTACCACCTGTTGGTCCTAGTTCATCCTCACTACTGCATCATCTTCCAGTGCATCAACCCCACATTTTAACCCATCCCAGCTTATAGCCATGGCAAATAGATATGCTCCCCTTGTCTTACATGCCCCACTTGGTGCCATGCTAGCAGACTACCAAAGTAAAATAGTCCAATTTGATGGCGTAGGACACTACACTGCACAACACCATGTTAATAAAATGACACACTATTTTGAACTTCATGAAATTGATATTGTGGATGTCCAAATGAGATTATTCGCTCAGAATCTAGTTGGTGATGTTAGAAAATGGTTTAGATCACTGCCGGATAATAGTATTGATAGTTTAGAAGTATTTCAACAATAATTTTTGAACAGATGGGAAAAGAAAAAGAATCCTCTACAAATCCTTTATGAATATGAAAATATTAGGAGAGGACCCAATGAAACTGTTCAAGATTACTGCACCAGATTTAACAATATATACAATGGAATTCCAATTAATCTTAGACCCTCACCTGACTTAGCATTAATAAAGTTCCCTGATGGTTTTGACATAGACATGGCATTCCATCTCAGGGAAAGAAACCCCCAAACCCTAGAATATATGCAAAGTGTAGCAGTAAATGTGGAGGCTAATTTATTAGCTAAAAAAGCTAGAGTTAGGAATGAAAGAAGAGGATCAGTTAAAGGTGAGCCTTCACGTTCTAACATTGAAATAGATAGCTTAGCAAAAGGCATGGAAACGTTAATGGATAGAATAGAGAGTATAGAGTGAAAACCCCAGTGGGATAATCAACAGGCACCTCTAGTTAGAAACCTAAACTTTAGGAAAATCCAAAACCAAAATACTGGAAAAAATGGACTTGATCAGAATATAAGACCTCCTTTCTAGGAAAATTATGCAGAAACATCCCATCCTGAAGACCCAGAGCAAGACGCATAGATTAACCTGATGGGGTTAGATGATGAAGGTATTGTTTTTTTGACCCAAGATGATTATGAATTGCATATGCTGTAGCAATTGCAAATCCAGTCTGGAGAGTCATTTGACTATAAACAAGGTTATGACTATGCCATATTTGAAGTACATAAGCAGTATAACCTAAGGAGTAAAAAGAATTCTGATACCTCTGATCAAACCAAGAAAACAATGCCAAATCAACCAAAGAAAATCAAAGAAGCCCCAGTTTCTAAAATCCTCCAAATTCTCCCTAGACAAAAATAGAATTCTTCTGGTCCTACCATTGAAGATATTACCCCTAATCAACCTTCTGATGATCAACCCTCTTGTTCAACTACCCCCCAAAAACTAGTGGACACACCTCAAAATACTAGATTGGAAAATTCACAAAAAGAAGTCCCCAATAAAGGGAAAGAAGACCATCCCACTCAAAACCCTGCTGTCAAAAGTACAAACCCTAAAACAAAGAAAGCCCCTTTGGCTTTTAATTTGTGAGCAGAGGTAGCTAAGCTAAATATTTCAATCCCTTTGACAAAGTTAATCAAGAATGAAACCTACAAAACACATATAAACTAAACCCTGAACCTTGCTAAAAATGAAGATTATGTTAACCTGTTTGATGACCAACCTGAACTTATATTTGGTCTAGATGTCAATGGCAAACCACTAGAAGGAGGGATACCACCTTTCTATATTAGCCTTGTTATCCATGAAAAAATTCTTCATAATGCAATGTTGGATTCTGGTGCCTCCCGCAACTTAATGCCCAAATCAGTAATCGAAAAATTGAACCTAGACATTACAAGACCTTACAAGGAATTATTTTCATTTGACTCAAGTCAAGTGTAGTGTCTGGGGTTGATTAAAGACCTCTGTGTTACCTTAGTTCAATATCCTACCATGAGCATCCTTATGGATATTGTAGTTGTTGACATCCCACCGAAGTATGGCATGCTGTTATCCAAGTCATGAGGAGCCAAACTTCAAGGATCTCTACAACTTGGTATGTCATATGCAACAATTTCTGTTTTTGGACAACCCAAGAAGCTGTACCGAGAAAATTTAATGAAATAGATGGTGAGTAGCCAAGATCGAGCTCAAAAATTTCCTATCTACTCTATACATTCAGACATTGATTCTTTTATTTTGTATAATATTGATGAAACACAAGGAACCCTTTTAGACAGTATTGATACAGAACCAAAAGAAATTGCAGTTTCAAAACAAAAGGAAACTATCCAAACTTTAGAATTTTCCACTAAACAAGGTAGTTAAGTTGAGGAAAAATTGGTGGAAACAGATGATACAAATTATGAACATGAGATGTTGTGGCATCTTGAGTTTGATGGGTCAATCAATAAGTTTGGAGTAGGATTAGGAGTTTGGATATACAATCTAGAGAATGACTATTCAGAAGGCCATGCATACAAGCTAAATTTTAAATGTACTAACAATATGGCTAAGTATGAAGCACTACTTTTAGGTCTTAAATTAGTTAGGAAGCTGGGAACTATAAGAGTTTCTGTCATGGGAGACTCTAAATTAGTGATAAAATAGATTAATGTTGTATATATGACCAAAGACCCTAGATTAAGTTGTTACAGAGGAACCATTGTAGAAATAGTAAACACTTTCTTAGAAACCAAAGTTGTTGTAATTCCTAGAAAACATAATATCCAGGCTCATAGTTTAGCAATGTTTGCTAGCACCTGGAAGTTACCCTTTCAGTTTAACTATCAGTACACTGCTGAAGTAAGGCATAGGCTCACAATCTCAGATAATTTGAAGAATTGGAAAATATTTGCTGATGACAAACAAATAAACAAATTTTTTATTTCAGAACAAGAATTTGTAAATAGCAATATAGATACTAACACATCAATAGACCTTTACACTAAAGATAAAATAGAAATAAACGAGATAGAAGGTGAAGAGATAGATAGATTCCATCCCACTAAATTCAAAAAATAAGATGTAGAAAACCTAGAACAAGTTGAGATTGATGAGATAATTAATGAAGACGTTGAAGTAATTAATCTCAAGGAAAATTTCTTACCTAAGGGATTAACCCCTTTGGAAGACCTGTTTGATTCAAATGATGTCCCTAGACAGCCCAAAATGGAACCTTTGAAATCTGACATGGAGGAGTGTAATATTGGCATTGACGAGAATCCAAAATTGATCAAAATTTCTAAATCATTACCTCCTACTGAAAGAGTAAAATACATTGAGTTATTAAAAGAATTTCAGGATGTATTTGCTTGGAGTTATGAGGACCTCAAATCCTATGACACCAACATCATACAACACACAATCCCTATAAAAGAAAATCAAAAACCTTTCAGACAAAAACTTAGAAGGATAAATCTTGTACTATTACCTTCAATTGAAAAGGAAATCCAGAGAATGTACGATGCTAAGATAATTGCACCAATCAGATTTTCTGATTGGGTTTCAAACCTGGTGCCAACTAGGAAGAAAACCAGAGAGATCAGATTCTGTGTGGACCTTAGAAACCTCAACAAAGTATCCCTTAAAGACAATTACCCTCTCCCCAAAATGGACCATATTTTGCAAAGGGTAGTTGGATCAACTAGGATCTCATTATTGGATGGGTTTTCTGGTTACAACCAGATTTTAGTCCATCCCGATGACCAAGCCAAGACTGCTTTCACTACTCATTGGGGCACATTCATGTATGTGAAAATGTCTTTTGGACTAATGAATGCAGGAGCCACTTTTCAGAGGGATATGGATATAGCCTTTGCCAAATAAATTCATGATTTCTTAGTGATATACCGAGATGACA
>APFE031581457.1:3927-51731 GCA_000404065.3 Pinus taeda
GATCTGCTTGACACCTCTTTAGTTCATCATCTTCATCACTCTGGTTGAGTAAAGATCTGCTTTGCTCAAAGTTGTTCCTTATCTTCTCCCGAAGTATGGTCCTACCCCCCCGAAACAGCCTAAGTTTCCCCCAAACTTAGCGCTTTCTTACCACCTTGTTGTGCAAGCTCCTTCCAGGGTCCAGCAAGAGATTTCCTCTACTTTGACAAGCTCACCAACTCCCACTATGGCAACAAGGAAGGAAAGTGATCTCTCCTCACAAGTCAACAAATGGAAGTCCTTTCAGGGTCCAGCAAGAGATTTCCTCTACTTTGACAAGCTCACCCACTCCCACTATGGCAACAAGGAAGGATAGTGATCTCTCCTCACAAGTCAACAAATGGAAGTCCTAATTCCAGTAGCATTTACCCTTTAGAATGTTCAGCTTTCAACCTCCCCTCCTTTGGCCCAATGCCTGTATTTATAGTATTCTAGAAGAGGTTATTCAGTTCCAACATCAATGGGATACTCCCTCTTTTTGGATGGGGTAGCTCCTCTCTTGATGGGATAAGCTCCTCTATCATAGGGGTGCATGAACCATCTGGAGGCGCTCAATACACGTCAAAAACTCTTCTAGAAGGCTCTAGAAGTGACCACAAGTAACTTTTTAAAGATGAAACTTGCGCCTTTTGACTTTTACAGGGGTACGCACCCTAGCTTTAGTATACAGAGCGTATTACTACGCAGGTCTAATGTATATGGAGTGCGTACACGCAGGAAAGGTAGAGAGAATCTGCGTACCCAGAGATAAACATGTTTTTAAGTGACTTTCTCTCTTTTTGAAGTTTGACATGAAGAGCAGAGGTATGAGGCTTGACAAGGAGGGTAATATGACTATTGATGGAGCCATATTAACTGCAGATAGTCATGGTGACAAATTTCAGTGTAACATCTGGTATAAGATGATGACGATGGCATCAAACATGTTATTTACTACCTTAGTCGCAACTTGTTAGATACGAAAACTCGATATGCTTATGTCGAGAAGTTGGCCCTCGTTGCTGTTTGCATTGTTCAACGATTTCGTCACTATATCTTGTTGCGTACTACGACGGTGATCTCCGATTGCAACCCCATGACTTATATTCTGTCACGACAATTTCAGGGGGGCAAATACGCGAAGTGGGTAGCCATCCTCCAAGAGTTTGACTTGGAATTTACTGCTGCCAAGTCTAAGAAATCACTTGTCTTCGCCGAGCTGTTGTGTTCTTTGCCATCCTCTACTGCCTCCTCTCAGATAGAGGATTCCATTCCAGATGAAACTCTCTTCTCATTAGCACCCTCGATCCTTGGTACGGGGACGTTATTGTCTACTTGCAGACATCCTCTTTCCATCTCGAGACCTATAAGGACGCTCGTCGACGAATTCGACATCAAGCCCAACCATATCGCATCGTTGGGGACACCCTGTACCGTCTCGGTGTTGATTCTGTTCTTCGTCGATGCTTGACCTTCGAAGAAGCCGAGAGAGTTTTGAATGACTACTGTTACACTGAAATTTGTCACCATGACTATCTACAATTAATATGGCTCCATCAATAGTCATATTATCCTCCTTGTCAAGCCTCATACCTCTGCTCTTCATGTCAAACTTCAAAAATAGAGAAAGTCACTTAAAAACATGTTTATCTCTGGGTACGCAGGTTCTCTCTACCTTTCCTGCGTGTACGCACTCCAAACACACTGTGCCTGTGTACTTGCATGCTCTGTAAGCTAAAGGATGGGTGCGTACCCCTGTAAAGGTCAAAAGGCGCGAGTTTCATCTTAAAAAAGTTACTTGTGGTCACTTCTAGAGCCTTCTAGAAGAGTGTTTGACGTGTATTGAGCGCCTCCAGATGGTTCATGCATCCCTATGATAGAGGAACTTATCCCATCAAGAGAGGAGCTACCCCATCCAAAAGAGGGAGTATCCCATTGATGTTGGAACTGAATAACTTCCCCTAGAACACTATAAATACAGGCCTTGGGCCAGAGGAGGGGAGGTTGAAAGCTAAACATTCTAAAGGGTAAATGCTGCTGGAATTAGGACTTCCATTGTTGACTTGTGAGGAGAGATCACTATTCTTCCTTGTTGCCATAGTGGGAGTGGGTGAGCTTGTCAAAGTAGAGGAAATCTCTTGCTGGACCCTGGGAGGAGCTTGCACAACACCAAGGCTCAGCTTGTAATGGTTCCTTTTTTGTTTCCTTAATACAAATAAGTCCATTCTTCTCAATGATTTGTTGTTAATGAATTATTTCATGTACTCCTTGGTCTATGTGATGAATATGCTTTGTTTTATGATGAATATTCAGGTGTTATTTAATCGTTTGCTTTGTTAGTGTATGCAGGTCTTAAAGTGAAGGAGGAGCTCATCTGGATCAGCAAGGCTGGACTGCTACAACAAGCGTTGGACCTAAGGTAAGATCGGAAAACACTTTGTTTCTCATAGAATAATGTATGTTTAGAGAAGGATTGCTCTTGTTTGGTTTGTTTGTCACTAGAGAGTCTTAGACTCCTAGGGAGGTTAGGTTTGTCCGCAAAAATAACTCTTTCCGCATGACAAATTGGCGACTCCACTGGGAATCCATTGATGTGATTGATTTTTCCTTTGAGCATTACTTTGATCTGAAAAGAGTCTTGTTTCTTTTGTTTTTTGGTTGCTTGACTGTGTTTTTGGGTGGCTTAGCTTAGGGTCGAGTTAGAACTTAGGTTTTCTTTGTTTTACAGTAGTACGCACCCTCTGCGTTAGACACAGTGCGTATTTGTACGCACTGTATCTGTGTACACAGAGCGTGCACGCACCTGGTTAAACAGGCTGCCTGCGTACCCTGTTAAAATTAAGAGAATTTCCCTTTTTTTATCATTTTTTCCTTTTGAATTTTGTTTTTCTTAGTCTTTACTGCCCAGATCCACTGGTTGACTGTCAAAAATCTTCACCTATACTTTTTCCATTAGTGTCGAAAGTTTTAGTGAAATTCCTTGAGATTTTAGCCTTAGGGTTTTGGTTTTTATATTGGTCCTGTAGTGACTTTGGGTTTAGAAGTCGCAAAGCCTTAGATATCTTTGGTTTTGTCAATCTTCTTAGAAGTCGGACCAGTTGCAAAATCTACCCTCGTGAGCGACCTACCTTTGTGTTGCCTCTTTGCAAAATTTCAATATAACTTGTTCATTTAAAGTTGTGAATCTCATTCTAAAAAAGAACAAAAAGAGATTGATTTTTTGTTTTGATTAGTTTGTGATTCTGCATAAACTAGTCCTTGGATTAATCATTGCCAAGTAAAACATCCGAGAATCATCTTAGTAAGCTTTTGCTTCTTAGATTAATTTGTTAAGTGTAAGGTTAGATACATGTCCTTTGATTTGCTTAAGAGTGATTTTTTATAGATTTTCGTAGATCTAGAAATTGCTTTGATTAGGTTAAGTTTTACACGCTTTTATTAAATAGGAAAAGATCAACGATCTCCTTTGCGACGTTTTCTTTAGAGTAACATTTGACATCTTTGAAAGAGAAAGGAATTTTTCGTGAAGTAAAGAGTGGTCATGTTTTGTGTGCTTTGAAAGATAGAGAGAATTGTTTCTTTGATTGTCTTTTGAGAAAGTTGTTTTCATTAAAAAGATTGCATCCTCTCAACTCTCTTAATTAGAACATTCATTGAAAAGATAAAATTATTAAATCATCTTAGGTGCATAATTTTGGGTGGTATTTAATCATAACTTGTCAAATGTCAGCCAAATGTGTGATCAAGGGAATGAAGTTATTTTATGATCAAAGAATTGTGTAGTTCGAAGTCTCAATACAGGAAAGACCATAATAAAAGGAACACAAAGTCTAGGTAATGTTTATGCCTTGGAATGTGGTCTTGAACATTGTTACTTAAGAAAAGTAGAATAAGGTTGGTTATGGCACAAAAGAGTGGGACGTCTAAGCTTTAGCCAATCACATAGGTTAAGAAATCTAGGAGAAGTTCGATATTTTCCAAACATCTCTCTACCATAAAATACCATATGAAAAGCATGTCAATTTGGTGATCAAACCCGATGATGATGCTTTCCAATAGGTAAAGTATACGGGCCTTAATGCCACTCTCCAACTTATTAAAAACAAATTTTCTCACATTTCTTTTCATGTTTTATTATACTTTGCTTAGTGAGAAGGGTAAATGTGAGATGTTATGTCAAGTAGCCTAATGTCCATTAATTGCATGATTTGGAGTAGTTTTGGGCTAATTTAAGTTTAAGAACTCGAAGTAGGAAAGAAAGAGGGATTTTGGGAGATTGGGTCTCCCTCCTTAACTCCTCAATCACTTGAAGATTCCTCGACCATATCTCATCAACTTAGAGTTACAAGTAGCCAAGCCCACCGATTTCATTGGTAGCCAATCCAGTGACAGAGGAAGACAAGTTAATATTGAGTTTGGGACCCAAGCTTCCCTAATTTTAAGTTGTTGGTAGCTTCAGTTTTATAAATAAGGAGGGCTAGGGTATCATTAGGATTGGACTTTTGGTTGTAGCCAAGAGGCAATTTCGAGCTTAAGATATTGTGATTGTGATTCTCATATTATTTTTTTATATTTTCATGATAATGAAAAGGGATTCGTTGATCCAGCACTGAGTTAGCTGAGAGACCTAAAGCTCTTGGGTTAGGGCCCAACCCTAACAGCAGAGGTTCCTCTTATTTTTGTACATGTATCCTTAGATTAGAATCATAGATTAGATGTTGAAGGTATTTATGTTTTGTTTAATTTGTAATTACTTTAATGATTGGTTAGTTTTTCTTCCATTAGTTGGAGAAGTAGATCAGTGTTAGAGAAGTGAAAGAAAATACTTTAGAAAAGGTTGTGACAGTGGCCTCATCCTCATCTCTGTCATAGGATCATGATTTGAGGGTCTATTGTGGTATTCAAAAGCCCCCCATTTATTAATGATAGTAGTTAATATTACGTTAATAAATGGGGACCCTTCAAAAAATCCATCCAAAAAAACAAAACATAACATTTAGGCATTTCTTTTATTTTTTGGAATAAAGCAAAGATAACAATCAAAACCCCCATTTTTTAGAAAACTACTAAAAAACATACCTTCTAACATATAGCATGATTAAACCCACCAAAAGACCTTTCTGGCCCTCCAAAATCAAGTAAAATGATTAAGTAAGGACTCTATGCTTGAAATTATCATAAAACCAACATAAATTAAGTCCTTAAACTTTTAGGCTTAAGTCTTGCATCACATATCACCATTCATAAAGGACCCGCTTTAAAAAGGTTATTGTGAAACATGCGAGATGTGAAAATGTGATGACGTTGTAACCTTTATCGCATCACATTTCAGGCATTCAAATGAACATCATATACTTACCACCAACCGATATGGTGAAATGCGAACAAGACCTGGACCCACTCCTTAATATATCATAAGCAAATGTTTTAGGTTCTCCACTCAATAAAAAAGGGTCTTTTATATAGGATAAACCTGGAAAGTAGCTACGTTTTGAAACAACTAATGAGTAGCTCGCATCTCACATCTCGCAAAAACACAGCAGGAGGTAAGAAAGGCAAGAAAGGCATATTGCGGTATTACGATCTGCAATATTGCTTCGCAAATCGCACAATCACTATCATCACAATTCAAAGGCTCGTCACCCTAGAAGCTTTCTTCCCGTTTTACGATGCTGACATATATGAGCATGAAAGCTAAGGGATAGCGAATCACTAGTGGGAATTGAGTAAGAGATAACTGCATTTATGTGTGAAAAGTCATTTAGCATGATATGATATCTTCTTACGTGCGTCCAAATAAAACTCATTTTATCACCTTTACAAGTTGTCTACATTATTTCATTTTACGTTCATCTTTGTGTATCTGATAACTGTTGTTCTTCAGTTTCAGGAAAAATCGCAGAGCAAAGAGTTGAGAACAATGGTGAAGAAAGGCAAGGCAATCGCCTCTGAGAAGTCAAAAATGACTCCTGTATTTACAGATACTACATGTAACAGAGAGGGAGGAACCTCTACATGGGAGGCTATGTATAATATATTGGAGGAGGAGCAACCAAGGATTATGGAAAAAAAAATTACAGTTGATGGACGTGATTCCTCAGACGCTTCCATGTTAGAGACGACATGCTCATTTTTTCACCGCATAGTTGTGTGCCAGAAGATAATCGCTTATACTCACATGGTTAAATGGGTTATTGATGAATCTGACATCTCAGATAGAGAATTCAAGACAAGAATCCAAGAGGTTATGGAATATTTTACCCCAGACAACTACGGCTTATGTACCACCTACCAGAGCCACATGTCATTTACAATAGGTAGTTCATGGAGAAGTTTTCCAAAGAGAATGACAACCCAATAGACTACACCTGGGCCTGGTCGAATAATGAGGAAAAAATCAAGAAAGACAAAAATGGTACATACACTTCGTCTATTTGTCCCGCTCATAGTTTTGCAGTGGCCATGTTATGTAGACTATTTGGTAGACCCAATAGTACTAAGTTCTCCCCAGAGTGGTTGTTGTTAATAGATGCAACTGTTAATGAGACTATAATGAATTGGGCACAAATTTTGTCTGACAATTTAGCAAAAACAATGATCGAGTATAGAAGGAAAATAAGTGTTCCTTCGAGGGTTTACCCTCCATTTTTTATGAGCGCCTATGTATTGGATGCAATTTGTTTTAGTTCGAAATTCCCTATCATGGGATGGAAATAGGCTATTTGAAATCCACTTCCCATTCACATATACCACAAGGACATGTGGGAATCCAATTTTCAACCACATTTTTTCGAGATTTGTCATGGAGTTATGCCCCCTATTCACAAGAAAATTTATAATCGAGATGCCCCAGGTTTTCCCAAGAAGCTAAAGTAGATATCCTCCCGGTGGCCAGATGGTTTATGGAGGAAACATTTACATATATTAGGGTTTTTGGTAGCATCACCTCCCCCCATGTCCTATCATACTATGTTCTAGACAAATTGATGGCTAGAGAGATAGCCTATCAAACAACTAGTGAGGGAGGAATGAGCAAGACATTGAAGGAATAAAAAAAGGTCACCTAGCCTACATTCTCTGTATAATGTGGAGCATTTGAATTACATGACCTAGGGCATGCATTCAGAGAAGAAGAGAACATGCTATCTCTCCAATTACCTAAATTCCCTGGAAGGAAATATGACCCATTCGGCACTGTAAAAAATTTCACCACTCTGGTGAAAATAAAAGTATTCAATAATGAGGAAGATGCCTTTAATGACATCTTTTTGCAAAAAAACACCTTCACAGAGGTGAAGCATATGGCACGGCTATTTTTTGACCATGAAGATCTGGAAAATTTTTACATTTACAAAGAGTGGAGGATAACAAAGGTCTCATTGGACAAATTATTGATCGAACCAATAAGGGAGCCTACTCTCACTGTGACTATAGAAGGTGACTCTAAAGAAAATTCAGAGATCGATTCTAGAGCGGAATCCCAAGAGAAATCTACCAGGGAATCACAACAATCATCACAAAATAGGAAAAGCAGAAGCATGGAGTCCGTAAGGGATATAGCCCAATCTACACAGAAGATAGCTGAAGAAACTTTAGTCAACAAACAGGTTCAAATCCCTACTACCTCTGCACAGCCAATAAAACCCTTGGTAATTGATTTAGAGGAAGAGTGGGACAATTTTAATAAAATTATCAACATGAACAGGTGCCAGAGTTTCAAAATCCACAATAGAAAACAACTCACGAAATTACAGTGGAAGAGATTGCAAATACACAAGAAGTAGAGCACATCCTTATTACCCCCACCTATGAAATAGTTTTGAGAATTGAAGAAATTCCCCCTATATATGTTCTTTATAGCCCACGACATAAGGTCGTGGTAAAAATACAAAGAAAGAAAAGTAAATTGGACTCTACAACTACTACTACCCCTTAAAATGAACCAATGGATGTTTTATGGAAAGACTCACTCGTTGACCCATCCGCCAACCTTACTAGACTCTAACAGTTAGCAGGTGCTTATGCTATAGTGACCATGGACAAAGTAACAGAAGTACAAATGTTTCTTAGAGAAAAGGAAGATAAAATAGCATTGTTTGAGCAACAATTACAACAAGCAAAATTTGACCAGTAGGCAAAGATACAGTTAGCCAAGCTACAACGGGAATTCGAGCAGATGCAAATAGAACATCAAACTAGCTTAGCTAAGAAGGAAGAACAGATATAGGCTATAACTGATCTACACAAAAATGATCCAAAAATTGATCAGTTTATTACCAAAGCACTAAGCCTTAACTCCTAGCTAATGCACCAGAAAGAATTATTATGCCAGAATATTTCACAGTGGAAATCTTATTGTCAAACAAGTGATAAACTGACAAGTCAAGTCATGGAAATGAGACTTGGATATGATGAGATCTTGAAAAAGGTCTATGATTTCATCACATGGTAGAATACAGAAGATAAGAGAAAATCCCACATGCCTAAGCTAGAAGAATCACATAAAGAAATCATATTTTCAAGCTGGGATTCTTGGCTTAAAGAAGCAGAAAAGGCAACAACAGATGCAGTAGCAACAAAAAAGAGTGTCATAGAAAACATCAATGAAAATTTACATAGTGCAAACCTTTTGGCAAAGTCCATTCCAGGTTTCCTTCCTAATGTGAAACAACTTGGACGACAATGGAAACAGGCAATGAAAGAAAATAGAGAAGTGATAAGCAAATGACCAGGTTAAAATGGGAGGCATATTGGCAACATTTGGTAAAACCTCACAACCAATGGATGACCTTGTGATGCCTAACCACTTCTACGGAGAAAATGGCACCAGCATTGACCGATGTCGTATTCATTGGACAGTTGAAAGTTGAATCCGGCCAACCAACACAGCTCAAGTCCATGATGGATATTTTCAATCTGAAGGGTCAATGCATGATAGTTAGTCACCTTGCCTGTTTCCATTTTGATTTTACTTTTGAACAATTTGAGATAGGTCGTTTAAACCTCCTCAACTATTTTTGTAATAATCTATTTTTAGTTTTATAGTTTAAGTATTTAAACCCCTCTCAAGCATTTAGACAGGGGTCCAGAATTTTATCAGAAACAGTCTTCAAAACATGCACTTCTATCCTTTTGAGGAATTTTTGGTGAAATTAATTGAACAAGATTTATTTTAATTTGATTTAGCATCTTCTACTGAAATTGCACTTTTGTACTCTTAGACGGTGTTGAATGGGCTGAAGATAGATCAATATTGTTGAAAAACATTAGTAGGACATATTATAAATGGAATTTTATCTCGTAATCCTTTTTACTTATGTATTAAGCAATGATTTCTTTTCGAATTGTTTATGTATGAAATTCTAAATCTCGATTGCCATTATTGCACTTTTGTATGATGATGATCTATATTTTATGCTAAATATATGAATAATTCCTTATGTGATATATCTTTCACAATTGGTTCGGCTAACTTGTTATACGAAATGATTATTGCTAAAATGAATTCACTTCTCATCATAATTGAATGATCTTTATTACCAATTGCTTTCAGATATTATTGTAGACTGTATACATCAATTTAATCCCGAGTATATTTATAATTAGATAGTGCTTAGATTAGGATAAAATGCATGTGATTGTTAGTTTAGATTAGATTACTTTTAGTTTGGACATTACTTTAAAACATCCCATATTACCCCATTAGCACAAGAATTAAATAGATTGGGAAATTGGTCCCATTATCCCCAGTCGGAGCCACTACTCCAAATTGAAAAGGAGCGGCCAACCAAGGTCCAGACCGGGTGGTTTTCCCCCATGTTGAAGCAATGATTTTCGAGGCTTAAATATTTTGGCGCTAGAAGGAGGGCCTAACTGTGAGTGGCAAGTAAATCTAAATTAACATGCCATTCTAAGAGTAAAACTCCCTCGCCATCACCTCCAACTTCTTAAAAGTCTTCCAAATCCCTTGATCCTAAGTGAGAAGTTGAACAGAAAATGATACAACCCATTGCCGAAATCCAAAACAAGCTAGATCATTCTTCTTTTACTAAAACCCTTGAAGTTCAATCTTTGATTCAAAAATTATAGGGGATTTCGCTATCTCAAGAAGAATCTAAGTTATCCTAGGATAATGTTACCTCTCAGTTCACTCCATCTCAATCGTTAACTAGAGTGCAGAGCGAAAAGTTCAGAATTCCTTTATTTGAATTTCCTCTGCCAAGCCAAAAGTAAGCTAAGAAAACACCATATGAATCTCACAATGAGGTTTTATCGTCATCTTCATTCATTCCATCTATACCCTCATAAGATCAATCATCCACCTCACCACTCCAGATCATGATTCACACAGGTACAAGAGCTACATCTTCTTCTACCCAATCACCTTCAATCACTGCCACACCTTCGCTTACCCACATACCAGCAATGGCACAGATCCTCCAAGGCCATGGACAAACCTAGGGGTCATTAGGATTGCTAGACCTTTACATGAATTACTAGCACACCCAGAGAAATGGTTTCCCAAATTAAATCTTGATAATGACCTATTAGCTGAGGAATGTATAAATAATTTTATGTTGTCCATTAACTTGAATGAAGTCATGGAAGAAGACTCCGTTGTAAGATTATTCTCATATACTTTATAGGGAGCAACAGGATCATGGTATTTTTCATTACGATCAGGTTCTATTAACAGTTAGGATGCTTTTCAAGAGCAATTTTTAACTAAATTTGGACATGATAGATCTACAGCTACCCCAATCAATGATCTCCCCAACTTAAAAGCCAAACCGAAAGAACACATGAAGGACTTCAACTCTCACTTCAATAAGTTATTGAAGAAGATACCAACGACATCTAATGCTAGCGATGAGGTCCAAAATGAGTGGTACATCTCTGATCTACCATCAAACACAAATATCTTCATTTATAGAGTTGCCAAACCAACTTTCGTAGAAAATATGGAAGAGGCAATAGTTGCGGAAAAACATATTCTAGTTGTGGAAAAGAAAAATGCATTAGAAGAATGGAAATCTAAGAAAGTAACCTACATCGATGAGTCCAAGAAGAAACCACCAAAATATACTTTTGATCTTGAAGGGTTACAGAAAGTCCTAAAGACCATGTCTAATGAAATGGTTGATATTAAAAACAGGTAGCAGAGACTTCCTCAAAAAAACCCTTTAGACCATTCAAAAGGAATTCCTCTGCTGATCCTAAACCCCAAAATTCCATATCAAATGCTGAATCAGATGGAGAAGAGGATGGAGTTTCAACAAATTAAGAACAAATGGATGATGAAGAAGTAGCAGAGTTACAAGGATGTGGGATTTTATACTTCCCAATGACGAAACTCAAGAAGCATTACCTGTTCCTACCTGAACTAAACATCTGGTTGAATTGTCACAAACAAATCCAAAAGAGAAGGCTTCAATGTCACCCCCTAGGATCAAAGCAACAGGTAGGAAATCTGTACAAAAATCCGCTCAAACTACACTTGCTCAATTGGATCCTTCTCCTTCATCTAAAACTTTGATAGTTTCTGATGAAATGGAAAATAATATTATTGATGATATGAAGAAGACTAGGGAAAACATCACATTTCCTAAGCTTAGCAAATTGAAACATCAGAAGAAGTTACTTATTAAAGAACTTAAAGCAGTACCTATTGTGTCACTTCCTACTGCCGTGATCTCATAAGCTGCCCAAGAAATGGGAATACCCCCTAGTGCTTCTTTAAAGAAGATTGGTCCAACTAATATGGATTTAATTGGGGGAAGATAAAAATCCCACACTCAGCCATTTCACCTTAATTTTGAAGTCTTTAACAAAAACTTACACAACTGTCTAGTTGATTCTAGAGCTTCATCTAACATTTTACCTAGAATAGTTTATGCAGAGTTGAATGCTTAGCCTCAGAAATCTGTTGTACGAATAGTTCAGCTAGATTTCTCTAAAGTCAAAGTTGCTAAGTAACTTAGCCAAGTAACCATCAAACTTTCATCAAACCCTAAATTTTGCTAATTCATTAACATACTTGTACCTGACATTCCTGATTTCTATGGCTTAATCCCTAGTAGAGACTAGTAAAAAAAACTTAATGGTTATTTTTCAACTGATTGGTCTCACATGTGGCTTTCCTATAATGGCAAACCAAATCAAATAAGGGTTGATCATGAGAAACATCAAAAGTTCATAGTGACATAATTAGAAGGAGAAAATGAACCAGCCACATATAGCAACAATATCATCGGAAATTATTCTGTAGAGCCATTTCTAGGGAATTTCATTGCTCACACTTCAGCTTTCTTAGAAAACTCTGTTGTCTCTCAATTTTAATTTTTTTCTCAAACAGACAATCCTAAATTTGTAAATTTTTTAGATAAACTTGTAGTTAGATCTTTATTTCAGAAATTATTTTTCGATGGATCTAAATCCAATGATGGAACAGGACCAGGTTGCATCCTAGTCAGCCCAAAGGGGGAAAAACTATGTTAGCATGCAGAATTGAATTCTATTGTGCAAACAACACTGTTGAATATGAGGCACTAGTTCAAGGTTTGTATAAAGCAATTGTCCTTAACATTAAATACCTCAAAGCATTTGGAGATTTAGAGATTATCATAAAATAGGTGAGAAATACTATACACTGTTTGTGAGGACATTTGAAACATTATCAGTCATTAGTCCAAGACCCGACTCTCCACTTTAGAGTGTTTAATTTCCCTGATTCCAATACTCCGGAATGTCAGTGCCAATATTCTAGCCAATGTCACTTCAAAGCTTATCCCAGCAGAAGATTAGAGTCTAGATTAATTTTCCATTGAACTAATTTTTAGGCCTTCTATTCTTGACAATATCACCAACTGGAGAGTCTTTAATAACTATCTGGATATCATAACATTCCTGACCTCAGAAAGCTCTTACAATGACCATATAGTTGATGAGGACCAACATGATAACCAACCTAAACAAGAAACAATCATTAATGTTATACCCAAATCTGTAGTTAAGTTGGAAGATTTATAGTACCTTAAAGATAGATTTAAATGATCCACCAATTCAAAACTTTAGAGTTAAACTTTGAGGTTTGAATTGATCAATCTTGGGAGTAATTTAAAACCTCAAAATATTAACTTAGGTCTCAGTCTTACGTTAAAAGAAAAAATATCTTTTATAGGTTTGTTGAAAAGATACAAAAACATCTTTGCATGGAATTATGAATATCTCAAGACATACGACACCTCTATTATTCAACATACTATTCCCATGATATCTGATGAAAGACCTATTCAAAAAAAATTGAGGAAGATCCATCCTAATTTGGAAAATCAAATTAAATCTGAGTTGAATAAACTATTGAAAGCCAAAAATATTATTCCTGTCATACATTCCAGGTGGGTTTCCAATCTTGTCACAGTCAGAAAAGATAACAGCGATATTTGGATATGTATAGATTTCTGAAATCTCAAAAAATCTTTCCAAAAGAAAAATTTCCCACTACCCCCTATGGAACAAATTTTGCAATCAATAGTAGGCTCAAAGCTAATGTCTTTCCTCGATGGATTCTCAAGTTATAATCAAATCTTAGTACATCTAGATGACCAGTTGAAAACTATGTTCAAGACAAAATGGGGCACTTAAGCTTATCATAAGATGCCATTGGGACTGATTAATGTCGATGGAACTTTTTAGAGACCTATGGATATAGAATTAAAAGGTTTATCAAACAAATTAGTGGTGATCTACTTATATGATATAACGATATACTCCAAGAAAAGCAGTAATCATCTAAGAGATTTAAAACAGATGTTTTAACATTGCCAAAGGTATGGAATTTCTCTTAACCCCAAGAAGTCTTTTTTCACATTAAGTGAAGGAAATCTCCTTGGATTCATTGTTTCCAAAGTAGGAATTCATATTGATCCTAACAAAATTAGAGAAATTTTTGAAATACCTTTACCCCATAACAAAAAATCAATGCAATCTTTCCTGGGTCAAATAAATTTCGTTAAAATATTTGACCCTGACTTCTCAAGAATTGTTTCACCACTTCAATCCATGATAAAGAAAAATTCTATACCTAAATGGAGATTTTCAGAACATGAATCTTTTAGCTAGATAAAACAAGCAATTATAAATGCCCCATCTTTAGCAACACCGAATTTTTCCAATCATTTCATTCTATATACTTTCGCTTCCGAGAAATCATATGCAGCCATACTGACAAAAGTAAATCAAGAAAAAGCTGAAGCCCCAATCTCTTTCTTTAGCTCCAATTTGCAAAGAGCTAAATTAAATTACTCAGATGTTGAAAAACAAGCTTTTGCTATTTTCAAATCTATAAAACACTTTACACCTTTTCTCCCCCAAACCCACACTAAAGTAATAGTACCATTCTCAGCAGTGAGAGATCTTTTAACACAAATGGACGAAGGAGAAAAGAGAGAAAATTAGGTGACAGCCCTGCAAGAATATGACATAGAAATTAAACCAGCGAAAATTGTAAAAGGTCAAGGTTTTTGCAGGGTGTTGGCAGGAGCATCACATCTATCAGAATTGCAGCATTCAGGTGACAATGTACAAATCTATGAGGTAAGCCTTAACGACACGGACTCAAGGTATGTTGATATCATATTTTACTTAAAAAATGGATACGCACCAACCCAATTAAATTACACAAAGAAAAGAGCCTTGAGATTGAAAGCTAGGAAATATCAAATTGTCAAGGATGTGTTGTTTAGAATAAATTATGATTATGTTTTACTTATATGCCTTGAAAAATCTGAGGCAAAGAAGGTGTTGTAGGAACTTAATGATGGACCAGCTGGTGGTAACTTTGGAGGTGATACTACAACACATAAAATCCTACATACTGGCTATTACTGGCCAACATTGTTCAAAGATGCACACAATTATGAAAGGAAATTTAAGATTTTTCAAACAACTAGTGGAAGACAGAAAAACTAACGCTACCGTTATAGCTAGTCAACATTGACCAACAATTTGAACAATGGGGATTGGACGTAACAGGTGATATCGCTCCTCATTCTTCTGAACAACATAGGTATATCCTTACAGCCACTGATTATTTTACCAAATGGGTTGAAGAAATTCCACTGAAGGTAGCCAATTCAGAAAATACTATTGAATTTATAGCTCAATTTATCATCACTAGGTTTGGCTTACCATCCGCTTTGATGTTTGACAATGCATCTTATTTTTTAGGCAATGCAATGACAGAATTTTCTCTTAAAGTAGGTTTTAAGCTTAACTATTCTGCCAATTACTACCCGGAAGGAAATGGGTTATTCGAATCCACAAACAAAAACCTCATCAGGATTATTAAATGAACTAATGACCAAGGCCAAAAGAACTGGCATAAGTCTTTAGTGTTTACTCTGTGGGCAGATCGAATAACTCAGAAAGCCTCTATTCACACTTCTCCTTTTAATTTGGTTTATGGGAAAGAAGCAGTCTTGCCAACAAACACAGCTATTCCCTCCTTAGCCTTAGTTCAATTCATTGGAAAAACTCCTTCCTCATCTATGCAGGTTAGACAATTACAAATTCTTAAGCTTGAAGAGGAAAGAGAGAAAGCCAGAACCACGCACGCACATCATCAGCAGTTAGTCAAAGACTCCTTTGATTCAAATCATGTAACCTCAAAGTCTTTTCATCTCAGAGACCTAGTAACAATGTAAACTTTGAAATGGGAACTAGAAACTCAAAATGGGAACTCTCGCCAAAAAACCCCAAAAAAACATCAAAGACAGTGTTAAAAACAAAAAGTGTGTATACTGGAACGATGGTTTTGTTTTTAGGGTCAATTTTGAACATGTTTTAAAAATGGCAGTCAAAACGAAATTTTCATGCAAAAAACATCTTGAAAACAAAAAAGTGTTGATACTAGAACGATGATTTTTCTCTTTACGGTCAGTTTTCAACATTTTTAAAAAATTCTAGTAAAACCGAATTTTTATGTGCAAAAAAATAGTTGTTTATGAGGAAAAAACACATCAATGTTTTTGGTAGAATAACATTTTTCTTTCCTAAGTACAAATTCAACATGTTTTCAACCATAACATGCTAGATACAAAAGAAATTGGAATTTTTTCAACCATAAAATTAAAAAACCATGACATTATGAACAAATTACATGACTAAATGAATCAAAATGTCGTTATTTGTATATTGAATGAAACATACATTATATCTCTAGTTAAATGTTGCATTGTAGATATTCTAAACAATAAAAATTATTATAATTAAGACATATAATATAACAACATAAAAATGACTCATAAGTTATGATTTAACACCATATGGAAATTAAATTTTTTATTTCAAGATACGATGCAAGCATTAGTTATATAAACTGTCTTAGACAATTATTCAAAATCTCTCATATTTTCTTGCACACCATCAGAATTCACATCTTCAGATGAATGACTGGATGCTAACAAAGATGTTCCATATTCTTCTCTTTCATCAACTAGTGCCCCATCTGAGTCCACATGCATGCCCACCATTTCAGGTTTCAAATTTCTTCTAGATCTATGATTGGTTTCAACAGACTCCCATCTCAACACTATTCCTTCTAGTAACAACATTTTAAGAATCTCTATCATCTTGAAGCAAAGAGTTCCTCTCTTTGTTAAATTGAAGTCATAAACAAGTATGTCAACATCCTCCAATTTTAAGATATCTGTGCGCCGACGATTTATATTTGTACCCTTTCTTTTTATTTTTCCGCCACATTTTTTTTGTCAACTACCATCTCTGGCTTATACACACCATTGAATGGGTATGTATTTGTGGCATACCAGTGTACTTCAATACTTGCAACATCCTCATTTTTTGTAAATACCTTTATAACCTTAGAAACCCAGAATGGATAGCCATTGGGATCTCCATCTGCTAGCACTGCGATCATGCAACCCTCCTTAATACCCTATATTGAACCCCTGTAAAGGTCTTCCATGGCTTCATGTTGTGCATGAGATCTTCTAGAACCAAGATACATTTATCTTTCCTTTGCCTGTGAAGAATTAGTAATACCTTGAGATTGTCATTGTTCAACAATGTTTATTTTGTCATGTTCATTTGACACATTTTGTGGCCAAATAAATGGACTTTTCAAAGGTATATCTTCATTTGTTGTTGTTGAAATGATATCACTTTGATTATTGAAAAATGACTCCCACCAAACTGAATCAACAATGTCAAAGTACTCATATGTATATCTAATACATTTTTTTATTTCTTCTAGGAAATAAGAATAATTCATATTTCTATTCTGTCTGCGTGCATTATGAACTTCAGCAACTCATTGTAATAACAATATTTTTGATGCAAGTATTGGATTATCTGGAATGAACTTCAAAAACTCCAAACCTGACGATGGTGCCCATTATGCAGTGGTTGAATACTTCTTGCCCCATATTAGTGTTTTCCCATCAATTTTTTTGATACAAAATTGATGTTGGAAGCTATGTCATTAAGTTGTTCAATGCATTTCTCCTCACCATGCGATCCCTAGAATAAAGCTTTGCATGTCAATAGTTTCTTCCAACAAAATCAAAATTAGGCTTCGGAATGTATGATTTCTTAATACATTCAATTAATATGGCAAGCTCCCAACTTCCTTCCTCCTCAATGTGGACTGAAAAAACGACTGACATCTAATCAATATGGTCATGAGTGTGCCCAACAAGAAGGAAACCAACCTTTACCTTCTGAAAAATTCTCAATTCAACAAGCATGTTTATATATCCAAAAACAACTTGATTTTTATTTTCACGACAAGTGTTGTCCAATTGTAGATACAAAACTTTAGGAATATTACCAGACCAATGAGAAAAAAAATCATGAATTATGGCTATTGTCATATTTGCATCATTATGAATATATGGAGCTATGAAGTACACCTTTGGCAACATTTTCCCATTGAATACCATAGAACCGAGCAAGTGATACTGAATAAAATTTTCCTCCTATAAATTTTTGGGTGTGCGAACAAAATGTGGTAAAAGTGTTTTCTTCTGGTTTATACCATCAATTATCAAACCCAAATATTTATTTGGATTATCATAAAACTTCTTTCGATGCTTGTACAACTTTTTCCTTTCACTTGTTTGTTGTTCATGATGGTCCTAAATTTCTTTGACAATTGAATCTAAACAACATAAAAGAAATCCATTAAGAAATATGTTTTCATAGTTGATGACTATACAATTTTAAATGTTAAAGTTATGAATGCTTACCTCTTTTTGACCCTTCACATTTGTCCATTTTTTATTTAAGAGAAGCACATGCACTGCAAATCCTCATCCTTGTCTTCTTAGGAATACAGGCATTGATGAATTTTTTCTTCCATACCTTCACAAAATATTGGTATTTAATAAACCAACCATGTCCCTCAGCACCTTCTACATATTCTTTGTATAAGTTGTAGATTTCTCGTCTTGAAAAATTATCTAGAATATGTATTGTCTCTCTATTTGGCATACACTCTCCATGCTTTTAAAGGAAATCTTTCATCCATGACATCGCAGTATTTGATAATGGCCCAAACTATCATTTATGATGAACTTCTGAATAAAATGCGGGATCCTTTTCCAAAATTTTCTTGAATTCTCAAGAGATGAAAATTCCCCATCGAATGAAACATTTTGAAAGCCCTTTTACAAATAAATAAAGACCCAATATGATAATCATAACCTGACAATGTAGATTGCATGCACCCAACTAAATATGAATTTTGCATGCATTTATTGATTGACAAATATCTCTTCCTTTTCTCTAATGCAAATTTGAAATCCATATGTTTCAAGCAATCTTTTTTACAACACTCACTTGAAATGGGAGCGCTGATAGAACTTCTTCTCGTCAGATATTGTACTCTACCCCTTGTATAACTAGAACATCTTGCATTGATATGAAAAGGTTTGCTCCTACTCCTCAATACAATATTTCTTGGAAACATCTCCAACATTGGATCATCATTTGTATAAGCATTTTCATAATCATTAAGAGGAATGTTATCCACATGATCAGTTGTGATTTCCAAATACTGACTTTGAGGATATTATTCATCTTCCCCTTCTTCAGTGTCACTGTCATAGTCCTTAGAATTGGGACTAAATTAAAAATTTGACTCGATGTTTATTGGATATTATTCCTCATGTGCATTTCCAGTGTTGCTCTCATAGTCCATAGAATTAGGACTACGTCGAAAATGTGATTGTTTACTTACTAAAAATGCTACATCATGTCCTTTGTCACTACTACCTTTATAGTAATTAGGATTAGGACTAAGTGCTTCATCCAGTCCTTCGTCACTACTGCTATCATAGTCCATAGGGTTAGGACTAAGAGGACAACGTGAAATTCCATTCTTTTGAAATTTTTCGTCATGCTCTTCATCACTACTGCTCTCATAGTCCATAGAATTAGGACTAAGAGGACACCGTGCCACTCCATTCTTTTGAAATTTGTCATCATGCTCTTCATCACTGTTGCTCTCATAGTCCATTGAATTAGGACTATGAGGACATCATGACACTCCATTCTTTTGCAATTTTTCATCACGCTCTTCATCACTAATGCTCTCATAGTCCATAAGATTAGGACTAAGCGGACAATATGACACTTCATTCTCTTGAAATTATTCATCACTGTTGCTTTCATAGTCCATAGGATTATGACTAAGTGGACACTGTGAGACTCTATTCAATTGAAATTCTTCATCACTGTTGCTCTCATAGTCCATAGGATTAGGACTAAGAGGACACCATGACACTCCATTCTTTTGAAATTCATCATCATGCTCTTCATCACTGCTGCTCTCATAGTCCATAGGATTAGGACTAAGAGGACATCGTGATACTCCATTATTTTGAAATTTTTCATCATGCTCTTCATCACTGTTATTCTATAGTCCTTAGGATTAGGACTAAGTGGACACCATGACGCTGCATTCTTTTGAAATTCTTCATCGTGCTCTTCATCACTACTTCTTTTATAGTCCATAGGATTATTACTAAGAGAACACCATGACACTCCATTCTTTTGAAATTCATCATCAGGCTCTTCATCATTGTTGCTCTCATAGTCCTTAGTATTAGAACTAAGTGGGCACCGTGACACTCCATTCTTTTGAAATTTGTCATCATGCTCTTCATCACTGCTCCTCTCATAGTCCATAGGATTATGACTAAGTGGACACCGTGACACTCCATTCTTTTGAAATTCGTCATCATGCTCTTCATCACTACTACTCTCATAGTCCATAGGATTAGGACTAATTGTTCATCGTGACACTCCATTCTTTTGAAATTCTTCATCATGATCCTCATTGTTGTTGCTCTCATAATCCTTAGGATTAGGACTAAGTGGAATCCATGACTCTTTATTTATTTGAAATTCTTGATCCCCTCTTTCATCAGTGCTACTCTCATAGTCCTTAGGATTAGGGCTAAGTGGAGGAATTGACGTTTTGTTCATAGTGGAAGAATTTCCATTATATTCGTCAATATGATTAGAGTTGTTATGTGATGAAGATGTTGATGCATTACAAAGCGAAACTTCACTATCAGGAGAATCCATCCCTTTCAAATAGAAGAGGTTGAATGATACAAATGCAAACTCTCCTAAAATATTATATAGCTTAGAGAATGAAATTTTCCCTCCAAAAAGGTTCGCCAAAATATTTCCCTCCAAAAATTTCGTTTCATGTATTTCCCTTCATTATTTTATTCTACAATTTATTGAAAAATTTTAACTAATTTTTTTTATGAAATAAATCTTTAAATTTAAAATTGTAAACTAAAACTTTTACCTAAACTATTTTCATAGTTAAACTATATAATATTTACTAAACAGTTGATTTTTTTTTTAATTTTTATAATACCTTCTAAAACAAATTAATCCCACATTCACTGTGTTGTAAAACAATTCCATAATATTCACTTTATCATAGTTTCCTATATTGCCATAAAAAAATTAACATGTTAACTTTTTTTAAAACAAATTAATCCCACATTAACCGTATGGTAAAACATCTCCGTAATTTCACCTATATAATAAATTTCAATATCACTATTACTCACACCACATCAAGGTTTTATGAGGTTCGTTAAAAGACTTGGAGCGAATTTCTGGAGTAGCTACATTGTTATCAACAACATATTCAACAGAGGATTCTAGCATTTGAAAGGCTAGTTAATTTTTTTCTTCGCAAATTTTAAAACTAAATAATATTAATGAAGTTTATTTTTTTTTTTTAAATTAAAACTTTTTGTGGAACAAATTTACCCACTATGTCTGCAGTGGGCATGGTGGTCTTGGTAATGCTCACGATGGCCAAACATGCCCATAGGTTAGGGATGATGGGGATGGCTACCTGGCTCTTTGCGCCACCCCGCCAGCCCAGGGGGTGGCAGGTCACTGGGGTAGCGGGCCACTGGGGTGGCATGGGGGAAAGTTATGGGAATTACGCCACCACCATGCAGGGAGGCAAGCCTCTGGGGTGGCATAAGGGGGGAGCTGTGGCAGCTCCCCCGCTCACCACCCCGGCAGCTTGACTGTCCACGGGGTGGTGGTAAATTCCTAAGGCGGGTGGGATATAGAGGTGGCATGGGGAGGAGTTACAGCTGCCACAACTCCCCCTCACACCACCCAGGCAACCTGCCCGCCCGCGGGGTGGCTAGGTGATTTCTGTAGCTCCCCCACGTGGCACCTCGCCAGCCTGCCCGCCCGCGGGGTGGCTAGGTGATTTCCGCAGCTCCCCCAGGTGCCATCTCGGTGACCCGCCCACCCACGAGGTGGCGGGACGATTCCGAGAGTCACCTCACCACCCCGCAGACCAGTGGGGTGGGTTGGAGAGCAGGGTAGCCATCCCCATCGCCGCTAACCTACGGGGACTATGAGAATAGCAATGATGAAGATCATGATGACGAATTTCAAAAGAATGGAGTGTCATGGTGTCCTCTTAGTCCTAATCCTATGGACTATGAGAGCAACAGTGATGAAGAGCATGATGACGAATTTCAGAAGAATGGACTGTCACGGTGTCCTCTTAGTCTTAATCCTATGAACTATGAGAGCAGTAGTGATGAAGAATTTCAACTGAATAGAGTGTTACAATGTCCACTAGTCCTAATCCTATGGACTATGAAAGCAGCAATGATGAAGAACATGTTCAAGAATTTCAAACAAATGATGTGTCATGGTGTCCACTTAGTCCTAATCCTATGGACTATGAGAGAAGTAGTGACAAAGAGCGTGATGGAAAATTTCAAAAAAATGGAGTGTCATGATGTCCTCTTAGTCCTAATCTAATGGAATATGAGAGCAATGGTGATGAAGAGCATGATGTCAAATTTCAAAAGAATAGAGTGCCACGGTGTCCACTTAGTCATAATATTATGGAGTATGAGAGCAGTAGTGATGAAAAGAATGATGAAAAATTTCAAAAGAATGGAGTGTCATGGTGTCCTCTTAGTCCTAATCCTATGGACTATGAGAGCAATAGTGATGAAGGACAGGATGAAGCACTTAGTCCTAATCCGAATGACTATAGAGGTAGCAGTGATAAAGGATAGGATGTAGCATTTTCAGTAAGTAAAAAGTCACATTTTCGACATAGTCCTAATTCTATGGACTATGAGAGTAGCACTGACAATGCACACAAGGAAGAATACCCAATAATCATCGAGTCAAATTTTCCATTTATTCCTAATTCTAAGGACTATGACAGTAGCACTGAAGAAGGGGAAGATGAACAATATCCTCCAAGTCAATATTTGAAAAGAACAACTGATCATAGTGTGGATAACATTCTTCTTAATCGTCGCACCACCCCGTGGGTGGGTGGGCCTTAGGGGTGACGCGGTGTGGAGCTGCCTCAACACCTCCTACACGACCCCGGTGGTCCACCACCCCATGGGCAGGCAGACTGTCAAGGTGGCCCGGGGGGGGATCTGTCGCAGCTGCCCCCCGCACAACCCTAGTTATCTGCCCACCCGCGGGGTGGCAGACCGTCAGGGTAGTGTGGGGGGAGCTGAGGCAGCTCTCCCCTCCGCCACCCATGTGGCTCGCCCGCCCGCCCATAGCGTGGCGGTAGCTCCCCCCCGCACCACCTTGGTGGCTCGCCTGCCCACGGGGTGGCAGGCCGCTGGGGTCATACCAGGGGAGTTGTAGCAGCTCCCCCCCATGCCACCCTGGCAGCCCACTTGCCCACGCAGTGGAAGGGAAATTAAGAGAATCACTTGCCACACTGCGAGCGAGCGGACTGCTGGTGTGGCACAGGGGGCAGCTACAGCCGCCAGCCCGCAGGGTGGCGAGCAATTCTCATAATTTCGCTGCCACCCCGCTGTTTGGCAGTGGCAGGCTGCCAGGGTGGTGCAGGGGGGAGTTGTGACAGCTTCCCCTATGCCACCCCGGTAGCCTGCTCACCAGTGGGGTGGTGGACCATGAGTGTGCTGCAATGTGAGGTACGACAGCTCCCCCAACCACCACCCCAGTGGCCCGCTCGCCCGTGGTGTGGATGGGCGACATCTTCGCCGCCCCATCGCCCCTCGAGCGGGCGGACCACCGGGATGGCATGGGAGGGGAGTTTCCGCAGCTCTCCCCAGCACCACCTCGGTGACCCGTCCACCCGCCCTTAGCAGGTCACCTGGGTGGCGCGAGGGGAGCTGTGACAGCTCCTTCCGCACTGCCTCGGTGGGACGCAGAACTCCTCGTGCCACCCTGGCAGCCCGCTCACCACTCCGTGGATGTGTGGGCCGCTATGGTGGTGCGGGGGAGCAGGCCACCCCGATGGCCTGCATGCAGTCCCTCCACCCAACCCCGGAAGCCAATGGTCTATGGGGTGGTGAGGCCACCGGGGTTGGGTGGGGGACAGTGGTTGGGCCACCATGGTGGGTGTTGAGCCTCAAAACTACCCTTTCCTTAGCAACTCTTCTCATCCCTCTTCTTTGTTTTTCCATGAAGAAAATGCATCCCTATCATCAATAACTAGTGTATATTTCCTTAAGGAGAACATTTTAGTGATTTACATGTTATGCTTTTATGTTTTGTTATTTGAATAAGTTTTTGTCTTTTAGCTACAGAACGCAGCCTATTTTGCAGCTAATCGGCTATTCCACAGCTACTTCCATGCTTTAACAGGTTCTAGGTGGCAAAAGGAGAAACTAAATACATGGGCAGCTTGAAAATAATCATGACATGGATCATGTCCTATTCACCTCGCCCAGGTCGACAAGGAGGATGGTACAAGACTTCGGTCAAAGAAGAAGTCAAATGTAGAGACCAAAGGCAAACAGGACTCTGTTTTGTACACGTTTCATAGTGATGGGTTCCGAAACAACTTCCTGAGACCATAGACTCCAACAGCCATCTGTGCAGCTGAATCCAACAACCATCATCTTAGATTTACATCTCTAGCAGCAGAGGAAGATAATTCAGTGTGCCTATCTGCTACGTGTTTTTCGTTGTAATTTATTGTTCTCCACAGATAGTTGTATAATTTTCTTATAAATACCTGTGAAAAGAACTTAGAACCAGTTCAAATTTCCCGATGTATTAAGCTCAGACTATTGTTTTGTAATTTTGCAAACTCATTTCCTATGTTTTTTTTTATATGAAGACCACAAGTTTTATGGACATCTGAAAATGTTTCTTGGCGTTTTGATTAAGTACACATAACCTGAGGAATTGCAGAGGGCCCCTGCACTGACTAGGGTTTTATTTCACTTTGTTTTATATTTTCTAAGTTAATTGTAAATTCATCGTTTCTTTCATAGTGTTCATAACCATTTACTAACCTTGTTTGTAATGCAGTCTTTATCATTTTCATGCTAATGTAAAATAGCTTCTTTTAGTATAGAATAGCTTCTCTTTGTTTAAATTTCTTTCAAACTTTTATCAGTAGCTAGAAGTTGAATTAAGTAGTATAAAATAGCTTCTCTGTGTTTAAATTTCTTTCAAACATTTATCAGTAGCTAGAAGTTGAATTAAGTAGTGTAGAGTAGTTTACTTCATTTGTTGTTTCATTAGTCTTTAGATTTTCAATTAAACTGATCAGTACCAGTACTACTCTTGCCATTTTCTTACTAGTTTATTGACTCATGGTGTAGATGAATGGTTCTGAGAAGCCCTTCTAGTTGATAACTCATGTTAAACTAAGTGGTTGAATACTTCATTTATGCAATGAGTCCTTTTTTCATTTTTGCATTTATTTTCCTAGAATAATGAAGTAGAAAATTCCTCAAATGTCATCACAAGGAGGATTTTCTCCCAAAATTGAGAGGCGGAGTAACTAAACACTTCATTTAGTTTTGTTTCCACAGTAGATTAGTTGCAATTTCATTTTCAGTCTTAGTATTTCATTCAGTTTTGTTCTTGTAATAGATTAGACAATAGTTGCACTTTCACTTTCACTTTCAGTTTCCAGTATTTCATTTAAGTCTTGATTTTGTAATTGAATAGACAATAATTTCAATTTTACTTTTTAATCTTTAGTTCATGATTTGGAAGTAATGATAAGAGCAGAAATAGAAACTCTGTTTTCATTTCTTGATTAAACTTTTCTTCCAAATCTTACTTAAAGCTCTTTTAGTCTCATTTCTTTAGGTTCCTAGCAGTCTTTACAGAAGTTAGAATTAAAATTTTGTCAAGCACATTGTAAATCATTAGGGATTAAAGGATCAAAACCCCCCCAAAAAAACATAAAATTCAAAAACAACGAAGTAAGAAGGGTCATCTAGCACATATAGTGCACTACACTTCATCAGTTTACGATACCCAGATTGATAATTTATGTGGAGGAATTTAGGATGCTAAATTGACCAAACATTTTGGCGCCATTTCCAAGTAAGTGTAACTAGGTAGCCTTATCTCTTACATTCAAAAACAAAACAAAACAAAACAAAACAAAACAAAACAGAAACAAAACAATGGCATGCATAGAGAAAGAGACTCTAAGGGTAGATTTATACCTAGGGGCAGAAGTTCGATTCCTACAACACCACCTACTCCACCAAGAGCAAGAAAAGACACACCTCCATCCCAGACTCATACTCCCAGCCATAGGATTCCCGGAATTCAAGGGGCATAAACTCAATTAGAAGAATCTCCTACTTCATCTACCAAGACAGTCCTAGGAGAGAAAAATTTTGAATCTCCAACAGTAGGGATAACCTTTTTCACCTCCACACAAGAACCTATTGTAGTTGAAGAATTTGAAGTATCTGGTGAGGAATAAGAAGTAGAAACTCTCTCCCATCGTCCATTAATAGAAGAACTGGAGGAGGAGGGATAACCTTGTAGGTTGAGCCCTATACTGACTCTGAAGAAACCATAATGGAAAAAGATGAACAAGATGGAGAATTCTCACTGTTTGGAGGATGGGGTAGAGGGAAAGGTAGAGGAGATAATGGAGGAGGTAGAGGTAATAATTGAGGAGGTAGAGGAAATAGGGAAGTAGATAACTCTTTTGGATTCCCTATAGTGGACGAGGAAACACATACCACAATGAAAAATATCTCACCATCTATCCTCCCAAACTTCTATGGGTTTAGAAGTGAGGACCTGAAACATTTTTGTTTGAGTTTGAAGTCTTGTGTACAACTTTGACTATCTAGAAGACTCTCAATAACATAAATTGTTTCCTTCAACATTGAAAGGAGCTGCTTTGAAATGGTTCATGGGGTTAGTCACTCAATCCATCAGAACATGGAATGACATGAAAAAGGAATTTTTGGGTAGATACTTGGATAATTGTATGCCTACCAATCATAAAGATGAGGAGTTCAAAATTATGCAAAGAGAGGATGAAAACTTAGAAGATTTGATTGACATATTTAACTATAATTTAAAAACAACAAAGGTGAACAATTTAGATGAAACTTTGAAAGCTCTTTTATTAAAGGCCATTAGAGATGAGTGGATAGATATCCTTAACATGATGGGGAAGGGAGATATCTCTCAACTTCCATTGAGTGATATAGGAGAATTGTGTGCTCATCTCTCAAGAGGGAAATCTAAAATAGGGAAAGGGTCGAGAGATCCTTCTCTTGTTAGAGCAAACAAATCTGCAACTGGATCTGTAAGCAGGGTAGAAATTGGCAGTATGCTTGATGAGTTTAAAGTTGGCATTTTAGGGAGCCTTAGTGAGCAACTAGACACCCTTAAAATTCAAAACAAGCAGAAAACAAAGGCTAATGCTTTAGCCATTTTTTGTCCAAAATGCAAAAAAAAAAACATGCTCTAAGAGAATGCCCTTTAGATGCAAAAATTGTAGAAACTTGTATGATCTATTCAGAAAGCCATGAAATGAAGGGTTGTCCTTCAATCCCGGGTCTTAAGGTTGTCTTTTAAGAGGAAACAGTTCCAAATTCTGCACAATCTCTTTATTTTGTTGGAAAAAGACCTTGGTTGGGACCACAAAATTAGGGATTTAACAATCAAATGTATCTTCAACCCCCACCAAACTGGAATTCTTGGCAGCAACCTTGGCCTCGACCTCAATCTTAATTTCAATCTCAACCGTGGCCACAAGGGGTACAAAATCCTTATGGGAGATTTGCTCAATATTATCAATATCCTCCATCCTATTAGAATTATCATCCCCCACAAAATCAACAACAAAATCAGCAACCACAACTTCAAAATCAGAACCCTCAACTTTCATTGCCATTTCCACAACAACCTCCACTACAAAGTCAAAACCCTCAACTCTTGTTGCCATTTCAACAAAAACCAAATCAGCTACCAGCCCAACCATTACCAAACCCAAACAATAAAAACCCTCAGAATGCTTACATGGTAGGAGGACAACAATTTCCAACTTACATGATTATTCCTCTAGTTCTTAATGATGTTCAACTAAGATCTGGTAGGATATTAGAAAAGGAAAGACCTTCTATAGTTATTCAAGAACAAGACACTTCTAAGGAGGATTCTCTAAAAGTCAATAAAAGTTTTAAGGAAACATCTCTACAAAACCAGAAAATTGAAAAAGAATAACAAAAAGAATGAGTGAAAACAACTCCTATCATTAAGCAACCAGCATCAACTTCTACAAATCCTTTCCCTGAGAGATTACAAATTGATAGACGGGTAGAAAAATAAATTTTGTTGCCCACTTATGATTTTCGAGATGAATTAAAGAATTTTTGTATCAAAATTCCTTTGCTACAAGCCATTACAGAAATTTCAATTCTAGCCAAGACAATAAAAGAGTTGAGCATCAAAAGACCGAGAAAAAAACAAAAGAAACAAAAAGAATTCACCTGGTAGGAAAGATAGAAGACATAGTGATGGGAAGAATTGCCATGCAGGAATATGTGGATCCAGGGAGTTCAATTGTAAAGACACATATAAATGGAATTGAAATTCCAAATACATTGATTGACTTAGGGGCAGCAATAAACATTATGAGTAGACAAACTATGGAGCAGCTTAAACTTCCTAATCTTCTTTACACACCTACCTTATTGCAAATTACAGATAGATCAGTAATCAAACCAGATGGTGTGCTAGAATATATTTCAGTCTCCTTAGATTCTTGGGAATATCCTATTGATTTCATGATCCTAACTCCCAAGAATAATCTAGGAGGATACCCACTCATATTAGGAAGACCTTGGCTGGCCACAGCTAATGCTTTTATTAGTTGTATATCTGGTGACATATATATTTTTGATGGTAATTCAGCAAAGAAATTTACTCTGTATCCTCCAGCAAAAAAAAATCACAGAAATAGATGACAAGGAATGGATTGATGATAGGATGATATTTAGCCTCTCTCTACTATGTCAGAAATTAGTGAAGATAGTCAAATTTTGAATACATTGGAAATTTTTGAAACATCTTTAGAATATGATCATGCAAAATTTCAAGAAAAATATAATGTTGAATACTTGTCATCTAGGTAGATGTCTCTCTATTCTATGGAAGAGCTTGGTAGCTCTACAATTGAAATTTTTGCAGGTAGGACATTGAACATAAACAAAAACTTGGAAAAACTACAACAAGAAGAGCTAACCAAAACATTACAAAAACATTCTGCTGTGTTTGCATGGGAATACACTGACATGAAAGGCATTGATCCCAAGACTTGTATCCCTCATATATATATTGAGGAAAACAGTAGACCAATCAGACAACCTCAAAGAAGAATGAATCCAAATCTTAGAGAAATTGAAAAAGAAGAGCTCCAAAAATTACTCAATGTAAACTTCTTTTATCCAATTTCAGATAGGCAATGGGTTTCTCCTTTGGTAATTGTGCCTAAAAAGAATGCTAAATGGAGGGTGTGCATTGATTACCAAGAATTGAATAAAGCAACCCTTTAAGATCACTTTCTTTTACCCTTTATATATCATGTGTTAGATACATTAGCATGTAAGAAGTATTTCTCATTCTTGGATGGTTTTAGTGGTTATAATCAAATTCAGATAGCACCTTAGGATCAGGATAAAACCACAGTTACTTGTCCATGGGGAACTTTTTCCTACCGAGTACCTCCTTTTCGGTTGTGTAAAGCACCTGCAACATTCCAAAGAGGAGTAGTAGGAATTTTTTCTGATCTAATACATGATTGTGTAGAGCTATATATGGATCATTTTACAATCTATGAAAACACATTTGAAGAAGCTTTGGAAAATTTGGAAAAAGTTCTTAAAAGATGTAAAGAAACAAACCTTTCACTAAACCATGAAAAATGTTTTATGATGTTTACAGAAGGTATTGTTTTAGGACATCACATTTGGGGAGATGGGATTAAAGTTGACAAATCTAAATTTGAAGTCATCTCTAAATTATCAATTCCAAATTTCCAAAAGGATGTTAGAAGTTTTCTAGGATTTACAGGATACTATAGAAGTTTTATAGAAAACTTCACTAAAATGGTATCTCCACTCATCAAATTGCTTACAAAAGATTGTGAATTCAGTTGGAATCATGATTGCCAACTAGCATTTGAAACCTTGAAAGAAAAAATTTCTAAAGCACTTATTTTAAGAGGTCCAAATTGGAAACTTCCTTTCCATATTTCCACAGATGCTTCAGATACAGCTCTGGGAGCTGTATTGGGGCAAAAAGATTTGATTCCTTATGCCATTTACTATACAAGTAAGAATTTGACTCCCATTGAGTTGAATTATACTATGACTGAAAAGGAATTTTTAGTTGCTTTTCATGCAATTAGTAAGTTCAGGCACTATATAACGGGCTATGAAACCTTTGTTCATACAGATCACTCTGCAATTAGATATTTGATGAATAAACCTATTACTAATGGCAGAGTTACAATATGGCTTTTAATTTTGCAAGAATTCAACATTATTGTGCTAGATAGACCTGGAAAACAAAACACAGTTGCTGAGTTCTTGTCCAGGATTCAGAATATCAAAGAAGACTCTCCGGTTGAAGATAAGTTTCCTGATGAATATATTTTTTCAGTAACTACTCAAACTCCTTGGTTTGAAGATTTTGCTAATTACTTGGTTACATTGAAGTTACCTTCACATTTGTTTCCTATAGAGAAAAGAAAGATTATTCAAGAAAGTGCAAAATATTCGTGGATCACTAATGAATTGTATGAAACAAGGTCAAATCTTATGATCAAAAGGTGTGTCACGGAAGATGAAATGCCTGATATTCTCAAAGCATGTCATGATGATCCATGTGGTGGATAGTTTGTTGACAAGAGGACAACCTATAAAATCCTTTTATAGGATATTATTGGCCATCCATCTTCAAAGATGTTAAAGAATATGTTAGAAGGTGTGATAACTACCAAAGGGTAGGGAAACCTGATCCTTCAAATGAAATGCCATTACAAACTTAGGTACTTACTGAGATTTTTGAAATGTGGAATTTATACTTTATTGGACTAATTAATCCTCCATCTAAGCAAAAAAAATAATATATTGGTATGCACTGATTTTGTCACCAAATGGGTGGAGGCCAAAACATTACCTTTTGCTAATGAAAAATTTGTAGTTAATTTTCTTTTTGAGGACATCTTTACTTGTTTTGATGTTCCAAGAGAAATTGTGATAGATCAGGGATCTCAATTCACATCCAACATGGTGGAAAGGCTTGTGGAGGAATACGAGATCAAGCATAGGAAATCTACTTCATATCATCCACAAGCAAATGGTTAAGTGGAGTCTACAAATAAAGTGATTGAAGGAATCCTCACCAAGACTGTGCATCTACATAGAAGAGATTGGGCAGAAAGGCTTCCTGAAGCCTTATGGGCTTATAGAACTACATGGAGGAACACAACATCACATACACCCTATGAACTTGTTTATGGGAAACAAGTCCTGTTCCCTATGGAGTTCCAAATCAGAACTTTCAAGATGGCTCTCCAGTTGGGGATGGATTTATTAGAGGCTCAAAGGCATAGACTGGAGAAAATAAATGAACTTGATGAAATCAGACAAGAGGCAGTTCAAAGGTCTGGTCTACTGCAACGATAGAGGGCTAAATGGCATAACAAATACATCAAGGACAAGAGGTTTCAAGAAGGAGATTGGGCACTGTTATTTGATTCGAAGTTTAACGATTTTCAAGGGAAGTTTCAAACTCATTGGCTTGGGCCATATGAGATTGAAAAAGTTTTTAGTAATGGCGCAGTAAGGATCAAAACAATAGATGAAGTCAAACTCCTCTTCTTGTGAATAGTCATAGATTGAAAATATATCAAAAACCAATTTCAAAGGAGGAGTTCATCAAAATCTTCAAGAATAATTCTGAAATGAAGTTAGTGAAGAAGAATCCTTCTTCTCCACCAACGTAGTCTTTATTTTTCCTATCTAAAAGAAAAAAAGAAAATATAAGTTTGAAAACCAATCATTGATTGGCATGCTTATACAAAAAATACAGGGTGAAAATTGGAAGGTCCTGACACCCTATATTTTCCATTTCCTTTATATATAAAAAAAAGAAGTGGTGACAAAAAGCCACAGTCACTCTGCATTCTGCAAAATTCATTATCTCATTTCATTTCACTCTGTTTTACTTTATAGTTTCACTTCTTTCTATTTCCATATTTCATCAATAAATTTTTCCTTTTCGAGTATTTATTTCATCTTCATTTTCATTTATCATCTTGTCTCATTTTCACTTACATAGACATTTCCATTTCATTCATTCATAAGCCATATGTCACTCTCTGTTTCACATTCTGCAGCTACTTTCACATTCTGCAATTGTTGCCACGTTCTGCAGCTGATTCTGTTCCATAGTTGATCATGTTTTGCAGCTAATTTGATTCTATAGAAACAATTTCATTATCAGTCTAAGCATAACTGTCCAGATCATAATAAAATCTTGTATGCAGGTAATTGAAGAAAAATCAACTTTGAAGACCAATCATGCCTAAAGTACCTATGGAAAAAACATCAAAATAATAGCAAGTGGAAGGTAAAGGTTCCAAAGGTAACTACAAAAACTTATTTCAAAAATAAAATCAAAAACATAAGCTTGTATAACATATATGATCACATGTCTCCTTAATTAATCATCATGTGATTCGACCACCACAATGTCTCCACCATATCTTCTACCTTCAATGACAAACGGTCCAATGATTCTGTCATAACTGATCTCCGTTTCAAACTCCATAACTCGTACTTAACCGGTCCTCTACAACTACACCTGTTAACGGTCAGATTAATGACATGACCTACCTATATACGACTCTTCAAACCCTGACTGTTTATTTATTACATGCTAACTCTTAAGTTTTTCTCTCATATTTACGCAACCATTTTGTGTATACAGTCACTCTGTTTCCATATATTTCATATATACAATCGTTTTGTTTCCATAATTTATAGTCATTCTGCTTCCATATACCCTATCATCCTATTTCCATATCCATAATCATTCTGCTTCTATATACCCAGTCAATCCATTACCATTTATGCAGTCATTCCATTTCTTAAATAGTGAGAGTAATTTTGAAGGGTAACCAAAAATAGAGGATATGGGGCTTATTGTTAGAACTCAGCCTGTAGGAGTAAAATACGTGGAGGGGTTCCCGCAGCTGAAGGGTATGTTACAAAAGGTTGGATGGTTTTGTTTTATTGAAAAATTTGGCGGCTACCATAAGCAAATCACTAAATCCTTTGCCAGGTCATTTGATGGCACAAAAGTGGAAACAGGGGACATCAAATTTGCAATTATCGAGTCCTTCATAGGAGAAGCAATAGAACTCCCAAGGCTAGGAGAAAGGTGGTTTAAAAACAAAGAGTTTCATTATGAATCTTGAAAGGTGATTCTTAAAAACCCAGGTATGGATGTTTCAGTATTTAAAAAAGGGATTCCAATTTTTACACTCAAAAACAAATGGAGTAGCATGTTGTTAATACTGCAAATATTCATTACATGTGAAGGGAGGTTTTGTTCTATGTATGTTTATCATATATAGTTGTTAATGAGTTTTTTAGAGAATTGAACCCTCAGTCTTCCCTTTTTCTTTCTGAATAGTCTGAGAAGAATAGAAAGTAATGTCCAAAAGAAAGTTGAATCAATAGAAACCACTCTATATCACCATGGATTAGTGAATATTTTAGTTTAATTTCATTTGAGAAGTGTAGGGGATACATGGGAGGACTTCTTGGTAAGGAATTTCTTCCAATATGCTCCAGATTTATGTAAGGGAAGTCCTATTAAAAGAAGTAGAAGAAGAAACATCAACATTAAAAGCTCCTCACAAAAATATGATGCAGAGATAGCTCTTAAACCAGAGGTTAGGAAGCAGACCAAACAAAAGAGAAAAATGAAAGAAAGGGTTGAAGAAATCAATAAGGACATTCTTGAACCTTCATCACTTCAAGAGGATGAACAATTTCTCTTTGAAATACTAAGCAAGATCAAGGAGCAAATCAAGAAAAATAAGGAGAAAGGAAAGAGGAAAAAGGAAACAAAAGAAGAAACCATAAGCTTCCAAAACTTGAGGAGGAGCTCTAGGCTCCGAGGCAAGGTAAGGAATGTGAAATCAAAAGAGGCCTAGTTTATAAACTTAGAGGAAGAAATTCCAGTTCAATCCCCTGACAGTATTCCATCTAAACAAAGTCTACATAACTCTCCTCAATAGAATTTTGAAGGCATCCCAATTAGAGTTTCTCCTAGTATGGATCCAGTTCAACATCAAATCTATGACTACATAGAGTCATTGGAGAAAAAAAATACCTCAGTAGACCTAGGGACTTTAGCTAATCCAAAGCAGCCTGTCACGCCACAAGAAACTTTAATTAGCTTTCTCAAACAAGAGATCTTTGAGCTAGAAATTCTGAATAAAAACATCCAGAAAGAAAATGAAACCTTAAAGGAACAAAATAAGTTGGATAGAGCTATACATAACAACACAATGCTACACTTGGGATTATGGTATAAAAAGAACAGGAAGATAAAAAGGAAAAATACGAAGCTGAGCAGAACACTCATTAACCTCAAATATAGATTTCTTATGAGGAAGCCAAGGATGGTAGTCAGCACAAAGAAAAGAAAGAAGAAGAAGTTGGATGTGCTGGAAGAAGTATCAGAACAAATGCAATAGGAGGAGGAAGTTCAAAATTTTGATTGCATGGGGCCATGTAATGGTTTTGCAGTGGGGGTATGTTGAGGCTCAAAACTGCCCTTTCCTTAGCAACTCCTCTCATCCCTCTTCTTTATTTTTCCATGAAGAAAATGCATCTCTATCATCAATAACCAGTATATACTGCCTTAAGGAGAACATTTTAGACATTTACATGTTATGATTTTATGTTTTCCTATTTGAATAAGTTTTTGTCTTTTAGCTACAGAACACAACCTATTCTACATCTAATCGTCTATTTTGTAGCTACTTCCATGCTTTAACAGGTTCCATGTGGCAAAAGGAGAAACTAACTACATAGGAAGCTTGGAAATCATCATGACATGGATCGTGTCATATTCACCTCGCCCAAGTCGACAAGGAGGATGGTAGAAGACTCTGGTCAATGATGAAGTAAAATATCGAGACCAAAGGCAAACAAGACTCTGTTTCGTACATGTTTCACAGTGATGGGATCCAAAACAACTTCCTGAACCCATGGACTCCAACAACCATCTATGCAACTGAATCCAACAACCATCATCTTAGATTTATGTCTTCAGCAACCAAGGAAGAAAATTTTGTGTGCCTGTCTACTATGTGTTTTTGGTTGTAGCTTATTTTTCTCCACAGACAGTTGTATAATTTTCTTATAAATACCTATGTAAAGAACTTAGAACTAGTTCGAATTTCCTGATGTATTAAGCTCAGACAACTATTCTATAATTTTGAAAACTCATTTCCTGTGTTTTTTTATATGAAGACCGCAAGTTTTATGTATATCTGAAAGCGTTTCTTGGAGTTTTGATTAAGTACGCATAACCTAAGCAACTACGGAGGGCCCCTACGCTGACTAAGGTTTTATTTCACTTTGTTATATCTTTTCTAACTTAACTATAAACTCATCGTTTCATTCATAGTGTTCATAACCATTTACTAACCTTTTCTATAATGCAGTCTTTATCATTTTCTTACTAGTGCAAAATAGCTTCTTTCAGTATAGAATAGCTTCTCTTTGTTTAAATTTCTTTCAAACTTTTATCAGTAACTAGAAGTTGAATTCAGTAGTGTAGAGTAGTTTTCTTCATTTGTTGTTTCATCTATATTTAGGTTTTCAATTAAACTAATCAGTACCAGTATTGCTCTTGCCATTTTCTTACTAGTTTATTGACTCATGGTGTAGATGAATTGTTCTGAGAAGCCCTTCTAGTTGATAGCTCATCTTAAACTAAGTGGTTGAATACTTCATTTGTACAATGAGTCCTTTCTGCATTTCTGCATTTATTTTCTTAGAATAATGAAGTACAAAATTCCTCAGAATATCACCACAAAGAGGATTTTCTCCCAAAATTGAGAGGCAGAGTAACTAAGCACTTCATTTAGTTTTTTTCCTTTAGTAGATTAGTTGCAATTTCATTTTCAGTCTTAGTATTTCATTCAGTTTTGTTCTTGTAATAGATTAGGAAATAGTTGCAATTTCACTTTCACTTTCAATTTTTAGTATTTCATTTAAGTCTTGTTTTTGTAATTGAATAAACAGTAATTGCAATTTTAATTTTTAATATTTAGTTCATGATTTGGAAATAATGATAAGAGCAGAAATAGAAACTCTGTTTTCATTTCTTAATTAAACTTTGCTTCCAAATCTTAATTAAAGCTCTTTTAGTCTCATTCCTTTAGGTTCTTAGCAGTCTTTACGGAAGTTAGATTTAAAATTTTGTTAAGTACATTGTAAATCATTAGGGATTAAAGGATCAAAAACCCCCAAGAACAACATAAAACTGAAAAACAACGAAGTAAGAAGGGTCATCTAGCACATATAGTGCACTACACTTCATGAGTTTACGATACCCTGATTGATCATTTATGTAGAGAAATTTAGGACACTAAATTGACCAAACAACGTACTAGGGGGTGGCCGGCCGATTTTCAGGGTGCAGTTGTTGGGTGACGTATTTTTTTCGAAATTGTTATGATTTATAAAATTAATTATTATCTATCATTTCCATTGTTAATTTAAGTTATTATGTTTTTTTCATTTACTGATTTATGTGTGTCATTTTTCAAGAAAATAGCATCAAAGAAGAATCTTGTGAATCTTTCTAGACCAAAGACTCTTAAAGGTGGATCTTCAAAAAACATTGGTGAACGAACCCCACCTGAGCTGATGGCCACAAATCTTTCAAGTGCCTCAAATGATAAGAAAATGATTTCATATTGGAAGAAATCAAAAGAAGTGAAACCTCCATCAAAATTTTGGTATGTGAAAGAAAGAGAAAGCCAAAATGTGTAGATATATTTATATGTTGATATACCTAATGATAATGGAATTTATGACATGATGGGAAGACTCATAGACATGTATTCGGTATCGGACAGTGAAATTGTTTACATACTTACAAAACCGCCGAAGTCACATGAAAGGATTAAATACTAGTTATCATATTCATTGTATGACATGAGAGAGGTATCTACAAAGTTGTTTAAACAAATTGTAAATGAGATGAACAAAATATCATAAGTATTGTTATTTGTATTTGTGTTTTCCGTTCTTATAACTGTCTCACTGTATTTTTTTAACTTTGTTTTTATTGAGGATTTTTGTTTGGTTTATCCATAAAACTTGCGGTCTTGTAACTATCTCGCTATAATGAATATAGGATGTCTATGACTTTCACCAAAAGGGTTAGATTTATTCATTGTGAATTTGAGGAAAAATGTGGTGGGGATAGGATAAATGTTATTGTAGATTTCCGAAAGGAATGTTGTATGAAAATAGGCTATTAAATTGAAGAGAATATCAATTCAAAAGGCAGCAAAGGCGGAAAATTTAGTGATTTATTCAGAGGTGTTGATAACATTTTCCAGTTGGCATTTAGAACTCGAGAGATATGGTAGTTAATTAATGAGATCTTTAGCATTGGGAGAACATTGGAATTAAAAACTAGAAGGTCAAAATGTCTAAGCCATTCATATGTAGCAACAGTAAATCAGATCTTGAAATGAAGCAACTTCTAGAAGATATGACTATGAGACCTTGGAGAGCATTGCAAGGAGTGAAGGATGAAAAACTTCTCCAAGCAATATTATCTCATGTGAGGCCAGGGGAATTATCATTGGAGGAAATGCTTGAGGAATTTCAAAAGTAAATTTGTTGAATTATTTTTATTTATTTCTAGATTATAATTTTCTTTTAAATATAGCATATTGTTCTTGGTATTATTTATTATACATATCATTATATTAACTCGTTTTACATTATCTATGCATTCACAAAGTTTACATGAAAATTCAAGAACAAATGGTTAAACTTTTGAATGAAGATAGTTGGGATAATGTTGTATGCAACTATCCAGATTCAAGTTCTACATCAACATTAAAAAAAAAGTATCATGCATTTAAAAAAAGGTATGTTGATTTATACATTCATTTTTATTCATCTGTATACTATTTTTAATTTATAACTTACACATATATTTGTTTATTTTATAAGAGATGAAGAAGGATGAAAATGGAGCACCAAATAGTTTCAGAACCTTTATTGAAAATGTAAAGATCAAAAGGCTGAAGAAGCAACGTCTTAAGAATGTTGAACTTGATCCAACTCTTACTCATTTCATTTAGAATGGGCTAGACACTATTCAATATCAAGTCATACAAGACGGCTATGTATACATTGCTAAAATCATACCTAAAAGGGATTATGCCCTAGTTATTGTAGATATTGCCCATGGTTTCAATATTACAAACATTGACTATGATAGTCACCCTTATACCTATCGAGCTCTTAGTAAAGTGGTTGAAGAATTTCTAGAAGTCACGTCTTCACCATTATGGAGATTTGTGGCATTTCATTCAGACACACAATTGGAAATGTTATTGTCAAGCTTCAACAGGAAAACAAATTCAAGGATGCAGCTTTCATGGTAAGACATTTAAAATGTATATTTCATTAATGTTAAAAAATTCATTTATGTACAAGTTAATTGAACTTTTACTATTTCATGTTACAGGCAAAAGTCAAATCTTCTTAACCGTGAAGATCAACCATTTATAAATGATTATGAGTTCATCCATATTGATAGTTGGGAAAAAGATGATAGCTATATGTCTATAATTTTTAATCAAGTAGATGGAAAGAGTCATAGAAAAATACTGACTTATGATGATGTTGTGAGAAAGCTAACATATGAAGATGAAGAATCAAAAGGAGAGATAGCTAACATTTATCAAAAACCACATTTATTGATTAACTATCTTATAGACATATGTTCAAATGAAGGAGATTGGGTTTTGGATTTATTTTCTGGATCATATATGTTTTATTATATGGAATTGAATTTCAATATGTTATTTATTAATTTATATGTCATTGTACTATTTTACTTCATTATTTCTTTTGTGCTTAATAATTGGGTACAACACTAGCACGTTGCCTTCAACAAGGAATAAATTGCATTGCCATTGAAAAAGATCCAATATAGCACAATTTTATTCAGCAAAGAATTAATGTGCTTCAATTTCTTTCAGATGCAATGCAAGAAATTGGGTTGAAGAAAGGGGAATTTAGTGAATCATGTGTGGCGAAAAAGGCAAAGGAACCCCAACCACTATTACACGGAATGACTAGAAATGCATACACGGGGAGATTTGCAGACATCAAAGATCCATTAGAGGAGGAAAATGAGCAAAATGAAGCAGAAAATATTGTGGAAGAAGACAATGATGAAACTCCAGAGGATGAAGAGTTTGGATGACATGACATTGTTGATTAAACTTAAGTTATGCTTGGAAATCAAGCTCATTTTTTTAACTATTAATTAGTTATACTTGTAATGTTTTGACTTTGACAATTTATGAGAAGAATAACCACTCAATTAAGGTTGTTATGCATTCAATATTTGTATTATGTCATTTTCGCATTAGTTTTTATGTTAATCATTATTTTTTGAAAAAAAACAGTGATTATTATTATTTTTTGACATGAAATTCATAAAAAAAACTATTATTTAACCATTTTTAGTTAAAATTTTCCTATAAAAATTTGTGATTTGACTTTGTCATCTCAGCAAAAAAATTACAAAAAATTATCAAAACGTTTATTTTTTAATTATATTTATGTTAAAAATGGTTATTTTTTTGTCAATTGTTAAAAATTATTGTTTTTTAGAGACAATTATTTCATGTGGATTGAAATATTAATTAACAATGTATAAATATGTAGAATATCAAAAATTCAAAATAATGACCTTGTTCTATAAATATGCAAAACAATAAAAACTTCATGACAAACAATAAAAAAATAAAATAAAATAAAAACAAGAAAATATTAAGAAGATGACCACTTCAAAATGATTAAATTTAGAGAATAATTATCTACATTTCATACATTAGAAAATTTAAAGTCAAAAAGATAGGTCTTTTAAAAAAAGAGCCTGATGCAAAATTACCACTTTTTAAATCAGCATGAAAATCACTACCATTCTAAAACGTAATGTACGTAAAAAAATTTAAAGTGCCAAAAACTATGCTTTAAAAAAAACATGTGTGTTTTGCATCACCCCTTTTCAAAATCGGGTCACTTTATTTGCTATCTCTACGAAACGGGTAAGAGTATCAGTTTCTGTTTCAAAGTTTACATTGTTAAGTATTAAAATGGGATAAAGCCTGTGAAGAGAAAGGTAAGCATACCAAGTTCCAACAAATGTGGTTTGGCCCATTCCAGATTGTGGAACAAATAGGCCCATCGACTTTTCTGCTACAAGATTTATCAGGTAAGAGAGAATCTCTACCTCTTAATGGATAGGTTCTAAAGAAATAATTTCCATAGAAGATGATCTCTTCTGTTCACTGTATATTATTGCCTTTAGTTAAAATTTATTTTAGAAAGAATAATACCAACTGAAAAGCATTTACTTTTGGTTTTACAAAGGATGGTATCTTTTTGATTTTGACCTTTCGCTTGTGTAAGTAAAGATTGTTATGAAAGTAATCTTTACATATGAAATATATAGTTAAGTTATATTGCTTGTAAACTACCTGTTTTCTGCATCAATTATCTGAATTTTTACGAAACTTAGCTTTAAGAAAGAAACTTCTCGTTTACAACAGTCCAAAAAATTATCTATAACAAAGCAAATTCCCTCTCCAGAAAAGCATCTTTAAAACTCTACAATTTTCGTCCAGAAACTCTTAGGGAGCCAATGATTCTTCCCACTTAATCAACTTTAATTTTTAGAGTGTAATTCTCAAATATACTTAAACTTAAAGGATAAGAGGTGTTATCAAGAGTCAGCTTACCATGATCATAATATTATAACTAACTAACATTACCAATACTGCATATCAAAATAGTGTAAGGGCTTAAGATTATATTAACCAAAAGACAAGGGGTCTCATCATGAGCTAGCTTGTTCAGGTAAGTTACAAATCAAGTCAATGGCATTGTCAATATTGGTCACCAAACCAAGACATTATCCTTTAAGAAATAAAAAATGAAGAGCTGAAGAGACAATAAATTACTTCAAAAAAAAAGAAATAAGTACACTTACGAGCTTATCTTTAAAATTGCATTCTGATTTAAGTGGGATACTAGATCATTGTTGGTTAAAATGTAACCCTATCGAGGTTACGAACACCTGTTGGTAGCAGAGGCTCTACCTACGACAACTAAGTATACCAAAAACCGATCTGAGGAGAGACTTCTTGATTTTATCTTTAAAAACCAAGTAAAGGTTGATGTAGACAAAGTGACTTTTTATGAGAAAAGAATAATCAAAATAACGGTAGTTAAGTAGATGTTTTTTTATTAATAAAGAACATTATTACTTACCTTATATTCCATGTAACTTATTTTATTTTAAAAAACTATATTTATTTTGGAAGATTTAGAAATTTCAAAAAACTCTAAGAGATAACTCATTTTTCCAAGTGAATCGCCAATTGTTTTTTTTTGTAAGCTGGGGTGTTTCCTTTTCTATTATATACAACAAGTAAAACTGTACAAAACTAGTGACCTCAACCTGCCCCATGGGGAAACCAGGTCTGTTGGTCACTCATAGAAACATAGTCAGAGAATGTTTACTTGTCCACTTTAAACCAGCATATCAAGAAAAAGAACAGTACCCTATTGACATTTTTACTTTAATATCTAGTCCCCGGCACATAACAAAATTGCCATGCAAACTGATTCGTTAAGGCTTAACTCAAAATTTCAAAAAAACAACAGGATAGACTATCAATCTACCTAGATTTCTTGCTTGCATTCTCCCTCATGCTTCGCCTTGATTAGCTCCTTCAGCAAGCCACAGACTTCCTCTATCTTGCTATCCTGGTTTCGTATCATGAGCTGCAAATTGGTCATCTCCTTCTTCATGTCCGGCTACCCCTAGGCTATTTCTGTCATCTCAACTGCAACCTGTTCCATAGCTCTAGCTAGCAGATGTTTCATCACCCAATACATGTGGAGTGCTCGCTTATATAACGTCAGGTGTCCTCGCGTGTGCCTAGGATCCGGAAGCATGGTGATCCACTCCTCCATTTCTGGGTCAGAGGGCTCTTCCAAAACACTGAATTCCATCGCATCTATCATCCTCCTTATATCACCGTCGGTCCCTTGGACGTATGTTTCCTTCGCCTCCTGCGCAACTTGCTCCATAGAGCGACGACCCCTCTTCTGTTGGTTCCACTCAGGAGGCACCATTTCATGCTGGACTGCCTGGCGCGGTCTTCTTCGTCCCCTGCTTCTCCTTCTGCTTCCTCTTATTGACGGTCTACCCCTGTTCTTGCTCCTACTACTCTGACCTACTTCAAAGGTTTTCCTCACCCTCCATTTCCCCTTCACTTTCTCCAATTCCTGTTCTCCGGAATTTTCTTCCTCCTCTGTTATTTGCTCCTGCTCCCCACATGTGCTCCTCTGTCCTCCCTCCTTCACTTGCTTATCCCTCCTTCCTCCTTCTGCCATGTCGCTCGACTGCTATCTAACTCTGAGTCTCGCGCCTCTCTGCCAACCTGCTCTTCTCCTCACCACCTTCCCTGCCTTCGAATTACCTGTCATTCTGCCTGCCTTGTTCTTAAAAGGATACTGCCACCTAACCTCTGATGCATCAGATGATCACCGCTGATCTTTCCTCCTATCTTCTTCATCATTTCATTTACTCCTTGCCTTGGTACGTGATCTTCTCTACCTACCGACGCAACACTCCTCTTTATGATTGTCTTGAGGTGAGGCGCATGGTGGCCAGTACATCCCATCACTGCGTTGATCTTGACTGTATCCCTCCACCTCGATCGGGGAAGTGAATCGCCAATTGTTGTGGTATTCAACAACCCCCCATTTATTAATGATAGTACTTAATATTACATTAGTAAATGGGGACCCTTCAAAAAATTTGTCAGAAAAACAAAACATATAATTTAGGCATTTCTTTTATTTTTGGAATAAAGAAAAAATAACAATCAAAACCCCCTTTTTTTAGAAAACTACTAAAAAAGTTACCTTCTCACATATAACATGATTAAATCCACTAAAATATTTTTCTAACTCTCCAAAATCAAGTAAAATTATTAAGGAATCTATGCTTGAAATTATCATAAAATCTGACATAAACTAAGTCCTTAAACTTTTAGGCTTAAGTCTTGCATCGCATATCACCATTCATAAAGGACCCACTTTAAAAAGGTTATTGCAAAACATGCGAGATGTGAAACTGCGATGGCATTGTAACATTTATCACAATGAATTTCAGGCATTCAAATGAGCACCATATACTTACCACCAGCCGATATGGCGAAATGTGAACAAGACCTAGACCCACTCCTTAATATATCATAGGCAAATGTTTTAGGTCTGCCACTCAGTAAGAAAGGGTCTTTTACATAGGGTAAACCTAGAAAGTAGATACGTTTTGAAAGAACTAATGAGTGGCTCGCATCTCGCATCTCACAGAAACACAACAGGAGGTAAGAAAGGAAAAAAAGGCATATTTCAATATTGCGATCTGCGATATTGCTTCACAAATCATACAATTGCTATCATCGTAGTTCAAAGGCTCATCGCCCTAGAAGCTTTCTTCCTGTTTTATGATGCAGACATTTATGAGAATTAAATCTAAGGGATAAGGAATCATTAGAGGACATTTAGTAAGAAATAACTGCATTTATGTATGAAAATCCATTTAGCATGATATGATATCTTCTTACGTGCGTCCAAATAAAACTCCTTTTATCACCTTTACAAGGTATCTGCATTATTTAGTTTTACATTTATCTTTGTGTATCCAATAGTTATTCTTCTTCACTTGCAGGAAAAATCCACAGAGAAAAGCGTTAAGAACAATGGTGAAGAAAGGCAACGCAATCACCTCTGTGAAGTCAGAAATGACTCCTTTGTTTACGGATAATAGATGCAACAGAGAGGGAGGAACCTCTACATGGGAGGCTATGTATAATATACTGGATGAGGAGCAACCAAGGATTATGGAAACAAAAATTATAGTTGATGGACGGGATTCCTCAAACGCTTCCATGTTAGAGACGACATGCTCATTTTTGCACCGCATGGTCATGTTCCCGAAGATAATCCCTTATACTGACATGGTTAAATGGGTTATTGATGAAGCAGACATCTCAGATAGAGAATTCAAGACAAGAAGCCAAGAGGTTATAGAATATTTTACCCCATACAAACTACGTCTTATGTGCCACCTACCAGAGCCACAAGTCATCTACAACAAGTACTTCATTGAGAAGTTTTCCAAAGAGAATGAGGACGTTGTAGACTACACCCGAGCCTAGTTGAATAATGAGGAAAAATTCAAGAAAAACAAAAATGGTATGTACACTACTTCGTCTCTTTGTCCCCCTCATAGTTTTTCAGTAGCCATATTATGTAGACTATTTGGAAGACCCAATAGTACTAAGTTATCCCCAAAGTGGTTGTCGTTAATAGATGTAGTTTTTAACACAACTATAGTGAATTGGGTGCAAATTTTGTCTGACAATTTAGCAAAAGCAATTATCGAGTATAGAAGGAAAAGAATTGTTGCTTCAAGGGTTTACCCTCCATTTTTTATGAGCGCTTATGTAATGGATGCAATTTGTTTTAGTTCAAAATTACCTATCATGGGATGGAAATGGAATGTTTGAAATCCACTTCCCACTCACATATACCACACGGACATGTGGGAATCCAATTTTCAACAAAATGTTTTCAATATTTCTCTTGGAGTTATGCTCCCTATTCACAAGCAGCATTATAATCGAGATGACCCTAGGTTTTCCCAAGAAGCTGAAGTCGACATCCTCCTGGTGGCTAGATGGTTTGGGGAGGAAACATTTACATATATTAGGGTTTTTGGCAGCATCACCTCCCCCTGTTGGATACCTATACCAATAGGTTTCATATTTCATGATTGGCAGATACAAGTGCCAAATATGCTCCACTTTGCTGCTACAAAGGTTCATATTTGCAAGAAAAGACAAGGTGTGTATATGCCTCCATATTACAGAGTTTTGATGGATGACCCAACAGTCTAATCCGGATGATGCCATGTTTTCAATTTATGTTGTAGAATAGAGAAAGAAATCTGTCCAAACTGTTTAATCTTGGCAGATCAGTAGTTAGGTAGAGAAACTAAGGTTCCCAACTGCTTAATCTGGGGCCTTGGAAGGAATAAGGGTAGTATTAGATAGGAAGTGAAACAAAAAAGCCAAATGCAAAAGAAAAGGCACACAAAGGGTTTGCAAGTCCAAGTGCACCCTCCAAGAAGAAATAAAAAATGTTAGGCAAATTAGTTGGGTAGGTAGATGGGGTTGCTGAAGTGGTGTTTCTTCCAAGATTAACTTTGCTAAACATGTATAGGCAAAGTAACACAGTAGAGCATGACTAACTTCCTTTTTCCATTTGTATATCACTCATTACTAACACCCCTTCACAAGTTGTGTACATAAGAGAAACTTAAGGCTTTGTGATGGTTCTTATGGCCTTTAAAAGCCACATTTCTTGTGCAAAAGTCTTTTCATTTTGATCTACTCTTTACACTAAGTTGTTTTCATGAAAACTTGGTTGTACTGATCCCCATCCATATTTTCCTCCCACATTAACAGCTAACTCTATTATTTAGCTCCCTATACTTCATTTCCCCTATTATTATAACACCATGGTGTATAAACCCCACACACTGTATAAATATCCCCACCTTGGCACTATAGCCATAATTTCCACTCCCTAGGAATTGAATTAACACCTGGTTAAGGTCAAGAACCCATGTTTAACCCCTTTTCTCCATCTGAACCCATCCCCCTACTCAAGTCTCCATTTTTGCCTGAAAACCCTTAAAGAAACCCTTTTTGAGCCCCTTATACCATCAAGGGGCAAAAATATCATGAAAACATGCCTTCCTCCGCCATATCCTAAGGTTGATAACCAATTTCCGCCTTTTCATATAATTTCACCAAAATCCCCTTTTCCTAAAGTTTTGCCCCCATATGCCTATATGAAAAATTTGCATGAAATACTTTGGTAATTGCCGTTTCCTAATGTTGGCGAGAAAATTTGATCTTAATAAAGAAAATCGTCACAAACTATTCAAAACCATTCATAAAGTAGAGGGTCCCGTCGGGCGCGTTTGCCGAAAAATAGTATTTTATAACCCGCCCACCGACTGTTATCCTCCATGCAACTGATTGACCCGATGACCGTCAGATCGTGGCCTTCCTAGATCTATGGCCAACAGTTATTTCGGAGGGGCCCGACGTCTGACCTTTAAAAAATGAGGAGTTTATTTGCCATGCAGGTTCATTGCCCGACAGCCATCCGATCATGCGCCCACAGATCAACGGCTCTTATGAATTTCGGAAGGCCCCCGACGTCCGACAGATACCTTCCAATATCTATCAGATGCTTGCGTCATGCGGGGACACACGTCACGGCCAAACTCCGTCGGAGCCCCCTCTGACAGATTCCTTTCCATGCAGGAGGGGGCCCGATATGGTGACACCTGTCCTTCCCACATCCCCGCCCTGCTGTTACCCACGTCATTGCCACAACCGCGCACCCCGTCCCCCATTCGCCCACCTGGCCGCCACCTCATCGTCCCCGTGGACCGGTCTCAGGCCGCCACGTCACCCGATGACGTCCCGCTGACGTCATCCAACCCGAACCCACATGCTGATGTCATGCTGACATCACTCAAAAAACGTGCCAATAAAGCAAAAAGGCCATATTTTACGGTTTTTTCGTGTTTTTGTTATTTTCTGTGTAAAAGACCTCTGCGCTGTCTGCATGCACACCACGACGAACACTCTACCAGGTAACTTCCGACCATCGGCAGAAGCTCAAAGCGCCAACCCAACTGCTATTTCGTCCCGAGCTACTGGTTAAACAGGTATTTGCCCGTCCATCTCCTCGCAAACTGGTTTTTTCACAGTTACTTGTAAAATACACCTGAACACGGCATAAAACTGAAATTTTACCGGAAAACCAAGTATATCCTATCTCCCCTGAACAATTTGAGGTTGAATTACATTGGCGGAGCCATTTTACACTTCAATTCTAGTCAAAACCCTTCTCTGTTCGCGCAATCGTGAACTCATTAACCTGCTCCTAAATTGTCAAAGGAGGTCTGTTAAACTGTATAAGAAGCCTTCTCAGAAAACCCAGCATTATCCTATTCTACTGTGAAGCAATCCTGCTACTCTGTGTTCCTCTCAATTCCATTTTCTCAGTTAGCATGCTCATCAGCTCAAGAAACGTTTGAACAGACATGGATACCCCTTCAGCATCAGTAGCCCTCAATGTTACTCCCCTGAATGCTCCTCAGAGAGAGTTGGACTGGCAAGATTTGGCAGACCTAGATTACCAAATCTCGGAGGACGCCACATCCAAATGTACGTTTCACATTCATTTGTTAAATGAGCTCAGGGCTAAGCACAGAGATGGAACAGATATCCTAGGCATTTGGGAGTCCTCCCTCCCAATCTTCAAGATGCCTCAGGTCAACCGGTTCCCTGACCTCATCCACTTGTGTGCTACCTGTTATGACCCTATGCAGAGGGTTGTGCTCAACCCACAAGGTGCAGTTGTATTTTACACCACCCTTGAGGCCATCAGGGAGATGGTCCAATTCAAAACTCAAAGGAAATTGGTTCCTTTATCCCTGCTGGACCTAATCAATCAAGGAGC